>CAKALG010024234.1:0-15440 GCA_916700815.1 Helicolenus hilgendorfi
CGCTGACCCATCTGGAGGACGAGTTGTCTCAGCTGCGTCTGGACATGCAACGCAACAAGACCGACTACGAGCAACTGCTGCGCATCAAACAGAACCTGGAGATGGAGATCGCCACCTACAGGAGGCTGCTGGAGGGAGAGGAAATGTAAGTCAGAGCCGACACACAACATACAGTCATATAACCACATCTTTTTAAACAAGAACTTCTGTTTAAATATATGTGTACGTTTTCTTTGAGTAGTGCCAAAATACCACCATGTCTTGATACCTACCAGTTATTTGTAGATAATTAATCTAAAGTGGCTTTATGTATTAACTAGTATTGCTTTTACACAGGAGTACATGTATTTATCCTAAACATGCATGTATTGTACACCTCAAATTAAAGTAGTAGTCTGACATTTTGGGATTCAAAGTACACGTATTCACTGCTGAGAGTTGGATAAGAACATGGACACAACTGTCCACACAGAGAGTGGTATCAATCTTAAATCTCCCGAAATGTGGAACTTTTATTTCTTTAAAGTGTCCTACGTTAACTAATCGTATGTGGTTTTGTTGCTGTAAAGAAGCTGTAGTTTGCATTCATAACGTAACGTTTCATTCAGTTTTATGTGTTAGAAACGTGCTGGTTTTAAGTTTTGCTTTCACTTTTATAATGTAGTAGGTGCAGCAGGCCCCCACTGACCCATATCTATGAGGCTTATAACTACTGATAACACATTTAAAAGAGCTGATAACAGTTGAATCGGGTGCATATTGAGTGAACATGGTATCTTGGATGATATTCTCATATTCTTTTGTCCTGCAGGGTGAAAGAAACACCTCCGCCTCCTAAAAGTAAGTTCAGATTATTGTATCTAATTGAATGCTATCAAAGTCTTCTCTACACTTATTTCCACATGGTCCTGTGCAGGGCTGCAACTAATGATTATTTTCATTGTTCAATTAGTTGTTTGGTCTATAAAATGTCAGAAAATGGTGAAAAATGTGGATCAGTGTTTCCTAAAGTCCAAGATGACGTCCTCATATATCTTGTTTTGTACACAACTCAAAGATGTTCAATTTACTGTCATAGAAGAGTAAGGAAACCAGAAAATATTCACATTTAAGAAGCTGAAATCAGAGTATTTAGCCTATTTTTTTTTTTTTAATTACTCAAACCGATTAATCGATTATTGAAAAACAATTTAATATTTGGCAACTAATCGATTAATCGTTGCAGCTCTAGGCCTGTGGTAAATCTTGCAGGTTACTTGTAGAAAACCACTTTTTAGTTGGTCATCATTTGTTTGTTGTAATAAATACAAAAAGGATGTACGGAGCGACCACACTCAAGGATAAAATCCATGTACGCAAAAGGGAGTCTGCAAAACTTAGGCAGGGATCTGATGTCCTGCAGCAACCGTTTCCTACTTATTCTTTCTGCAAGAGTCTCGTAAAGCTGATCTTGTTCCCATCTTACTGTCCTACAGTAGACAACATGCTGCAGGAGCGTCCGATCCTTACCCTCCCTTTAGCCCACATGACCTTTTGGCCTTGGGTGTGGTCGCACCTTTGGGTGTGGATCTGATAAGAGTTAACAAAAAACAGCACCAAACAAATGATGATTCACACACAGTGGAAGTTGGACTAACATTCGATCTCTTCCCTGTTTTTAATCCCTTTTGTATTTTTTGGCATAAAGTTGGTACACACCAGCATTCTGTGTGCAGGTTACTGACATTAGGTTACATACGAGGGTATTGATGGCCAAAGTTATTAAAATATTACATTTCGGTGCAGCCTCATAACCTCAATATGGCAAACTAATACTCATGCAGACACTGTATTGTTATTAGATAACCGTTAACGTTATTTATCAATGACCAGAAAGATTAAAGTATTATGGTTTATTTCTGTGTCACAGAAGAACCCGATGTAAGGACCAGGAAGATTGTAAAAGTCGTCACCCAGACTATGATCAACGGCAAGGTGGTGGATGAGTCCAGCGAGGTGGAGCAGATCGAGGAGCGCAAAAAATGAGCCAAAGTGTGTGAAGAGGAGAATCAGTGATGTCTTTTAAACCCAAAGTGCCCGCTGGCTCTGGTTTAAGTCTCACCGCCAAGACCTTGTTGTTTTATGTCTTCCTTATTTTGTGTTTTAATGCCTTCAGCTTGCCAAAAAAAAATACTGAAATGGATTGAAAATAAAAAGTTTCAACTAAAATATAACATAATATAATTCTGTACATATGATATCACTAAAATGGAAGAAGAAACTCTTAAATCACGATATAATGAGAAAGGTTTGAATAGTCTGTTTGATAATAACTGTCCAAAGATGTATCTGTATATGATCGGTAGATTGTGCTTAGAGTTTTGCTCAGTTCTCATCAAAATGTGAAACATTCAGAAAAAGCTCGTAGGTTGATATTTTTTGGTCAAGTTGCTGTTTTCAAGGTGAAGAATGAGCTTTCACTCATTTAAATTTAAAGGAATAGTTTGTCTTTTTTGGGGGAATACGCTCATTCGCTTTCTTGCGAGAGTTTAGGCCTTCGCACACCAAATCTGTATTTTTTTTGTTTGAAATTGTCGCACATTTAAAAATAAATACGACGTCACGTTGTTACACGTTAACGCACTGACACTGAAACTTTCGTCCATCATTAAAGTTTTCGGAACAGGCTCGATTTTCTTTTTTTTCTTTTTAAACTGTGTTTTTATTGGGGTTTTCTAATTCTAACAAATATAATGTATGGATAATGTACAGTTAGCGGGTCATTGTTGTGGAATAAACCCCGACAGGGCAATGCAAGAGTGTAAAGAAAGTCTTTATGCTAAGCTAAGCTAACCAGCTGCTGACTGTAGCTTCATATTTAGTGCAGAAACGAGAGTCTCATTTAACTCTCGGCATGAAGGCGAAAAAGAGGTTTTCACTAAATGTTGAACTAGTTCCGTTAATACTGACTGAAGCTTCTAGAAAATGTCTTGATCTTGCAACAGTATCTACTACACATGCATGATAGTTTCCCTGTAAAATAGTAATGGGATTATTGTAATATGCTGTAGTTTTATTATAGAAGTAAATCAACCAAAGCGGCTGTACAGTGTCAATAAAACAGTGTTTAAAAACACAAGTGTCCTTGGTCATTTCTAGAGCTCAAAACAGAAACTCTGACTGATACTGGAGGAACTTGATAGGACGGAGAAACAAAGAAACACATGATTCTGCACCAAGAGGGCAGAAACTACAAAACCTACATACAGTAGTTTCAGGTGACAGACTTTTGTGTATGTGGGTGTTGTGTTTCAGTGTGTTTCTCTCTGAGAGTTTTTGTGCACATGAACATACAGCTCAGAGGAATTTAAGTAATGTTGAAACATAAAGTCACTAAATGCTCAAAAATGCATTTCAGATGTTGACAAAGTGAAATAAAACAACCATAAAAGGGCCTGTTTACTTTTACCCCTTACTGTTAGTAAAGGCTATTATGCTGTCACTCTGGAGACCAAGTTCTCATGGCAACACGGAGACAATGAGCCCATAGTTTAAACAACAAAAGTTAAAGATCATGTCAAAGGTTTATATTCTCTACTTGAGATTTGGGCAAAAGATTTTTAGGCATCAGCTTTAAGGATTCTGGTGATTTTTATTTCGTTTTTTGAAAAGGGACTGTGGATTTTGTGCATTATGACAGATCTGCTAATGGCCAACATGGAGAGCTAGAAAAACCTCTTTCAATGTACATATTGCTTTAAGACAGAATTGAAAACAAGTCATCTATCGTTTAAAACATTCAGCCAGAAATCTAAAGGGTTCAATCAGTACATTAAGAGTCTTGTTTAGTCTGAAATATTGCCAAAATCAAACCTATGCTGCCCCAAAGACCAGGGATGCACCGATACCGGATCGGAAATCAGGCTGACACTGACTCAAATAGCTGTGACAATAAGGCAGATCTATTCAATTCCATTCTATTTTTATTTACTACATACATTTTATACTGGAATTTTAACTCCTGTTTAAGTTTTGACCAATTTGTTGCTGCATTAAAAAGATTTACACCTGAATTGTAATTCATGTTCATTTTGAAGATTTCTTTTACCAGGTTGCTGGTGAACAATTTATTATTTTAATAATAAATAACAACTCAGTAAATTTATATCTATGTATTTATTTGTTACAATTTGTTTTACAAAGTTAGGAAAGTGATGTTTGAGTCAAGCCTGATGTTGCCTTACACATAAAAGAATGATCCCAGTCTCTTCCACACAGTGAGGCATACAGCTTGTTAATTAAACACTGGTATCAGATCGGTACTCGGTGTCGGATCGGTACCCAAAGCCCAGGTATCGCTATCTGTGCTGAAACAGTCAGATTGGTACATCCCTACCAAAAACTGAGCAACTCATTCACTCATTCATTTCCTTGTCTGGGCTACTAGAATTAATTATTTACATATTAACCTCAATGTCTAAATCTGTCCTGGCTGAATTATTTTGGCTCTCTTGGTTGATTCTTTTTAAAGCCTTTTGTAAGAAGGAAACTGTTGTTTTAATTTGTTTTGATGGTATTTTAAACAATTGTATTATGGGTTGTAGTTTTGTGTTGCTTTTATCCAGGGTATTATTTTATGGGTATTTATTTTTCCGTTTTTTATGGATGAATAAATTGAACTTTGACCCTCCACGGTTTGGCTCTGGTCTATATTGCTGATCTTGTTTTTTAAACTCCTTATTTTGTACCGAGGCCCTCTAGGTCTGGCAACCAAATGTCATTAAAAAGGAACATATTCACAATATTTTTCACTGTTTTAGCTCAAGCTGAGTCTCTACCACATTATAAAAAAACCTACCTGTGTAATTTAGTAATGTTTCATGTTCTTTTTATTAAACTTTCTGTATTTTTCTTCCGTGAAAATCTTTTAACTATGGTTTTGAACAGCGTTATAGAAATAAAGCTATCTTACGTACAAGGAAAGAGAGAGAACATTCAGCTTACATTAACACTCATTTACTGCAGTTTCATGCCAGTGTGAATATAAAATAGTCTGTCACTCCAATGTGAAAAGTTTTACTATGACGCAGTAAAAAAACAAACACATTCCCAGAGTCAGAGGTCACTGATAACGTCTGCAGCCTTGTCATCAACAGTGAAGGATATTATTTGTCACCTTGATGAGAAACTTGTAAAAAAACAAATATAGAAGTTTCTCACAGACGTTTAAGAGTCTATATTAAACTTATTAACTGTCTCATGAGGTCAGACACAAGATTTACAGCCACACAGAGGAGACAACAGTTGTTTTGTGAAACCCAGAATGAAAAAATGTGACACACCCAAATCTCTTCTTTCTTTCACTGAAGCTCATTTTTCAATAGTAATATAACCAAACTTTCTGTCAAATCTGATGAAGAATTACATCTCGTGGAACAATTAAGTGACTCAGTGTTTGTGTTAGGGTTTGATTTTATCACCTTATCCCATGTTTGGGATAACATGGACAGAGACAGACTGACCCGCACAGTGTCTGCACTTTAAACAAATCCAGGTAGGATTAGTTCTACAACGAAAACCAGGACGGGACCATAATTTACTAAATGAACATCATGCTGTATTGAAGAAGACTTGAAACTAGCGATTGAGACCATAAACTCATGTTTACAATGTTTTACTGAGGTAATAAATCAAGTGAGAAGTACTCATTATCTCGTAGACTTCTATACAATCAGACTTCTTTTTGCAACCAGAGGAGTCGCCCCCTGCTGGCTGTTAGAAAGAATGCACGTTTAAGGTACTTCTGTATTGGCTTCACTTCTAAGACCAAGAGGTTGCCCTCTGGCACACAGTCATCCCTGGACAAAGGAAATCTTTTTGCTTCTTAGAGAGGCAGACTAAGCTTAGATTATATGTTCAAATGAAGCAGGGTTAGGGTCTATATTACTTAAGAAGTTATTGTGTGCTCAGTTGCTAACTGATATCCTACCCCTTTACTATTGAAGTAGGTAAGAGAAAGAGATATGCAATGTTGTGATCTAAAAGATTTTGAAAATTTATTTCAATTCATGTGTCATTGTACATTATATGACAAGGAGGATTCCCTTGTTTGCAATGCAAAAGCAAAAAGTTATTTTAGGTAGACGATGGACAGAAGTTGGAGTGGTTATTTAAGGTTTAAGTAGTTAGGACTGCTACTTATTATTTCTAAAGCCTGGAATAGAAGAACCTTGTATGCAAGATATGTTTTGCTTTGTTCTGTTTATATCTTTGTCTGGCCTGCTTGACATGACAAGTGTGTGTACACACATATATAGGCTACTTGTGTTATAAATGAATACCTTGTTTGTGTTTTGGTGTCTTTTGGCTCTATGTTTGATCATTGTTTATGAAATTTGAAAAGGAAAAGTGTCTTATAAGCCCATTATCTGAAGCATGACACTAAAATAAAGGAATTAATCATCAAAAATAAATAATATTTACAATTCTGGTACAATAGCAAGTGAAAGCAGTATTACACCAATGTTACAGCGACCAAACATTCACCCTCATATGATCATCCTGCCGGAAACTGTCTGCAAAGACGCTAAAGATAAATATATAATAACGTCTAAGAAGAAAACAGGTGGCTCTTACCTTTTAGTCTGAAGACTGTCACTTTTCCACTATAGCATCAACCGCAGCCGAGCTTGTGGTGCCAAGGCCAGTTTTGTTTCTCTGCCACACGCTAGCAGTGTGGGCCGCATGTTGGGCACTTAACCCGGAAGTAAACAAGTGTCACCTGTTCTCTGATGTGATTACAAGAGCACATGGGAGAAGTTTGCCTTCAGGGTTTTAGGGTTACACTTTGTAGTCTTGTGATCTCTATAAATCTGTGGATATTTCATGTTCTGACTAAGGCTGAAGGCTGGATTAGCCCAATAACTGATACAGGCAGACTACTACTAACAAAGCAGACTACTGTAAATGGTCTGTTGCACTTATAGACTGTACATGTTGAATTTGAACAGGACATCATTGTTCAAATATTAAAATGTTCCCTTGTCTGAACAAAAAAAAGTGGCAGCCCTATTGTGTATGTATGTCAATGTAATTTCTTTGATTTATCTAGAAAATGTACTAATGTATTTAAGAACAATGTATACTGAAATCATCAAGACATTAAAACTAGATTTTAACTAAAGGCCCTTCAATAGGATGGGATCTCTAGAGCAGATAATAATGGCCAAAGTGTTGCCTGTAAATTACTGCAAAAATACAGTAAACAGTCTAACAGTGCAGCTCCACTAACATCCTCTGATAGTTTGGTGAACAGCTCCTCCCTGTGGTGAAAAGTATGCAATGCCCCCTGCAGAAATAAAATGAATACACATGAGGATTCAGATGCTCTCTATGTCTCTAAACTTTTGTTAAATTCTAAATAAGTTATCTAATGTATTTTGTCAATTTATGTGGGGAAATGGTGTCATTATCTTATATACAAAGACATTATATCAAACAAAATCAGACTTTATATTCTAATGTATTTGAAGATATTTCCCTTCAAATGTTCAAAACATTTTGTTAATAAAACAGATTGTGACACATGCATAGTATTTTTTTATTTACTCATTCTCCTACTCTGCCTCCTTCTTTAGACCTTAAAATAGACATGACAAAAAGGTTTGTAACCTGTTATCTGTTGATATCAGGTCAATTCTATATTTACAAGATGAAATATGCTACGAAAAATGTACATATATTTACATATTATTCTGTCAAACAAATCTCAAAGTCTATTAAGAAACTTTATCCCAACAAACATTATTCAGTTTCAAGCTGATTAAATCTATAAAAATTCTCAAGCACCTCTGTCTTTCTTTAATTTTCCCTTTTTTACTTTCACTCTGTATGTTCTTACTGTTGTTCCCAAGACACTGAAAATAGATTTTAAAGAAAGGAAAAGGAAAATAAATGATACTAATAATAATGCTAAGAAGAAGAAGAAGAAGAAGAAGAAGAATTATACCAATAATTAGCATTTTTACAATCATCATTACAATAACATAATCATTACATCTTCAGGTGTTTTACCTACTGCCAACAAAAATAAATATATTCCATGTTTTAAATTATTATCTTTTTAATTTATTAGTGGGGGGTTTTCAAGTTGCTTTACCTAATAAAACAAAATGCCTCAAAGTTAACAGTTAAATACCAATTTTGTAGTTTATGCAGTGAATCATCTTCAATAAACGATCTTTGGCTCATCAGCTCCTGATTGATTCTTCTCCTGTCAAAAAAAACACCAAAATAAAACGTCATCATCATGTAAGTGTGATGTTTACATACGCTGTCTGATTATTCACGGTTTATTTGTTTAATTTATGATGTTGGACGTTTTAGTTTCATCAAAAGAGTTGAAGGAAGTAGAAAACAAGTTAGCTAGCTAACTAGCTAACGCTAAATAACGTTAGAACTCTGCTAACTTTAGCTAAACAAAGCTAACTTTGATTTGTTGCGATAGAAGCACTTTTTTAAGGGATATAGTTAAAGTTACCTGTTTAGGGTGATCTGTTTTATGTTTTCATTAAGATAGTGATGATTATCAAATTAGTACTTTCCTGAAAATATGCTTATTTTTGTTTTAATATCTGTTTTTATGGTGTTTACAGGTCTGAAAACTACAGCTGTTTTCCTACTCAAACCTTCTCTGCTAACAGATTTAAAGCTCTGGACTATGTCTTTGAGGTGAGGTTTTGTGGCTTGTTAATTTGACCTCAGACTATTATTATTAAACCTATAAGAAAAGATAACAACTAGTCAGTTAAAGTTAAATATGTAAGTAATGAATTGGTATTGTGATTAAGTTATATTATAAGTAATAAATTGGTATTCTGGATTGATAACAAATGTATAGTTTGATAAGGATAATTATATCAGTAATTCATTTATACTATTACTATTATATATTTATAAACATAATGATAGCCCCACATCAACTAAAATATGTATACAAATAAAATAGTGTTATAATAAATATAATAGTGTTAATAGTGAGAAAATATTAAATTAATATATACAATACAAATAAAGTAAATAAATAAATACACACACATTGATAATAAATAAATATTATTATTAAACCCTATGAGAAAAGATAACTAGTCAATATGATTAAGTTAAATATGTAAGTAATGAATTGGTATTGTGATTAAGTTATATTTTAAGTAATGAATTGGTATTCTGGATTGATAACAAATGTATAGTTTGATAAGGATAATTATATCAGTAATACATTTATATTTCTGTATGACAGAGATAAAAGGTAATAATTACAGTTGTATAGTAGTTATATGCTTTTCATTGTATGTAAATACTACTTCTTTCTGGCTGTCCACTTGTTGGTATGATCATTCTCTTTTTCTTTATTTTTTTTTGTATTCCACATGTTGAAAATAAAATTGTGAAATGAAAAAATGAAATGAAACCTTAAAGTTATGTTGTCCTGCCTCCCTCTTTCTGTCTTTTATTTCAGACCACCACCAGTCTGAAAGTAATGATGAACTTACTGGCGCTGCCAGCACCTTACTTCACTGGGACCAGTGAGCTGTACCCGCACAGTGGCAGGCTGCCTGAAGTCACCTACAGGACACCCTGGATCAGAGGTATAGAGGTGGTCTAACCAAGGTCATATAACCACTATGTTGACTGGGTTTGGCATGGTTTTATGCGTTTATGAAGAGGGTTATATTTTTAATTTTTATTTTAACTACATCATCTTTTTACCTTGTTTTAGGAAAGGTGATCTCCACCTGCAAACTCTTCGTCAGTGGTTCTGTGCTCGAGGACCTGGGAGGAAAAAGCCGACCAGATAATTCACCAGAAAGGTTCAAAACTGTCTCACTGTGCATCATTTTACTGACATTATCTTTTATTGTTTCAGTCGTAATTTAAATATTTATATTCCAGATTTCAAGTGACTCTCAGTGAGGTGAGAGGGGACGTGGAGATGATACCCAGCTCTAATCCCGACTCACTGACGGATCTAGACCAGGATGAGCATGTTTGCCTTTTAAAAGAGTCACAGATCAATAATCCATGTCAGGAATCATTTGTCAAGTGGACAATTGACCAGATGAAACGTGGAAATAATAAAAAAGGTAACACAATGTTAATATCAGCCCTTAAAGAATATCTGTGATCGTCTTTCTCACTAAACATATATTTACATTTGTCAAAGATCTCCTCCTGCCAGAAGAGCTCATGGCTGTAGATTACCTGCCATACTTTAAGAGACATTTACCCACGCTGAGAGCCAAGCTGTCCAGGCTGAGGACGCTTCCTGTGGCCGACCCTCTGCTGAGCTCAACGGGAGTTACCATCTCTGAGGACGCCATATTCAGGTGTATATGTGTGTTCAGTAGTTATGTGATCAAAGTGGTTGTTTTATCCTAAAATCTGCCCATGAAGGACAAGAAAGTTACTTTACTGTCATTTATTGTCCCATTCTTTTCCTGGTTTAATGTGTTAAAGTTTAAACCTGTTGGACTATAAACCTTTCAGCAGCGGTGGAAGAAGTACTCCCATCTTTTACTTAAGTATAAATATCACAGTGTAGAAATATTCTGTTACAAGTAAATGTCCTGCATTCAGAATTTAAAAGTACGAAAGTATTAGCATCAAAATATACTTAAAGTACCGAAAGTAAAAGTACTCGTTATGCAGAATGACCCAGAAGCAGTGTCGGAATGTAACTTAGTATATTTACTCAAGTAGTGTACTTAAGTACACTTTTGAGGTACTTGTACTTAACTTGAGTATTTCCATTTTATGCTACTTTCTACTTCTACGTATAATAATTATAATTCAATAATATAATATATATGATTCTGAAATTGGCCATTCTGCATAATGAGTTACTTTTGGTGCTTTAAGTATATTTTGATGCTAATACTTTTGTACTTTTACTTAAGATGTTGAACGCAGGACTTTTACTTGTAAGAGTGTTTTTACACTGCAGTATTAATACTTTTACTCAAGAAAAATATCTGAATGATTCTTCCACCCCTGCCCAGAAGAGTTTATTGTACATCACTTTAATGTTGCAGCTGATAAGTTACTTTATATATTATTATACAAGTCAAGTACTTCAAAACTGTGCTTGAGTAAATGTACCTTCTTACTTTCCACCACTGTTTTTCAGGCACTGTGCGTCTTATGAAAAACCTCCTGACGTGAACACCGGGGACATTCAGACAAACATTCACGAGGAGTTTGGTAAAGAGTCGCTGATGAAAGAAGAGGTAACTAAAAAGAAAAATGCAGAAAGATTTGCTTCTTAAGTATGAAATTACTTTAAAAAGGATACTTCTTTTTCCATGTAGTCTCTGCTGCTGCCAGATGTAGTGGACACACTGTGTCTGAGCCTAGAAAACTGCTCCACCTTTTCAAGCATTTGTGGTCAAATGATTGTTGCTCCTGAGCAGCTGGATGAGCAACTTTCAGTCCTGGATGTGCTTCATGAAGGTAATTGATAATATAGAAGTTAAATAAAAATGCACAGAAAAGTAAACTGATACCCTGGAGTCATATTTCTCTCAGCTTCCCTTCTAGATGTATCGGCATCGCTGGACGTTTCCCAGTATGAAGTACAAGAGGAGACCGGCAGTAAATGCAACATGACAGGAAGCCTGATGGAGCTGGCAGGTAAAAGACACAGAGAGAAAACACAAAGAGGAACCGGTTAGTTTATCATGTTTGGACAGAAATTGTTTCTACAGTGGCTGGTTAACTAAAATGTACCACTTTATACCCGCCAGCTGTGGTGGAACAAGTATTCAAATCATTTAATTAAGTAAAAGTAGCAATACCACACTATTAAAATACTCCATTAAAAGTAAAAGTATTTAAGTAAAAGCATGAAAGTATCAGCAGCAAAATGTACTTAAATTATCAAAAGTACAGTAAAAGTCTCCATGTCAGTGTTATATTATTGAATCATAATTAATGATGTATAAATATGTACCTAAAGTTTGTAGTTGGTCAAGGTGGAGCTAATTTTATGTTTTACATGTTTTGTGTATATATACAGTTACGTATATATACACAAATAATATATACAATTATTTGCAATATCAGTGTAATAGGAGTGTTTTAAATTATAGTGTAAAGAGAAAACATTGGTTATAGTGGGAATGAGGGTGGTGGTGGTATGATAATGTAGAAAACCAGCATAAGAGGAAGTTCCATGTCCTGTGCTTAAACTTAATCTTCCTCTGAGGTCGTGTGATGCTTCTAACTGAGATGGAGCTGGACGTGACTTTGAGCCAAAGTCCCAAGACAAGTCGAATCCACATCTGTCCGTCCACATGTGAACTTCAGAAGGAAGAGGTGTCAGTGGTCTGCAGACGGTGAGCGATGACACCATGTGGTCAAACTGCTCGTACATCCTGATGAGGTTTAGTTTATTTTCACTGAGATGAAGTGCTAAATATGAAGTTAATGAAGAACATTAACTTAAAATGCTCTTATATACGGCCTTATTAAAAATCAAATTCTCCTTTAACACATTCATAAGGTAAAACCATATATTAGGAGAGGATATAACTGACAGTAAAGTCCTTGTGTGATATAATATAAGTGTTAATATCATGTAGAAAAGCTCTTAATATTGATGATTGTCATGTAGATCTTTGGTGTCGGCGAGAGCTCAGAGCGAGATGGAGACGGCGCTTTGGAAGGCGGAGAAGCATCCAACCTTTGTGGTGGGCTTTCTGTTGGCAGGTAAAGGTTTAGTTTTGTGGTTAAAGTGAAATACAGCGACAGTCATGGGAACGTTTCCACCTGATACCAAGTAAGAAGGTGATAAAACTAATATTTTAATAAACATCAATCACTACATTTATTACAACTCATATGCAATGTCACGTAAATAGCAAACATTCACCAATAAGATACATGAATATCAGATGAGTCATTGTTTAGGATAATCCTTGGTAGTTTGCTTTACCTTTTTATGAAAAGAAAATAGTGCATTATTTATTTATCAGCAAACCTTTTTAAGCATTTTATTCTGAAATTTGTTAGTTCAATCACAAGATTTTGACATATATGAATCAAGTCTTTTTTGTCACATTTAGAGAAGCATAATCTGCTTAGACAGTTGTTTAAATCACAAAAATATCCCGCTGTTTATGTGTTTTGAATTTATTAACTGTATCTACATTGATCGATCAAGACTACCAGTCTGTCTGTGAGCTCACCTGTTTCACTGCAGGCAGATTCCCGTCACTCACTACAGTGAGCGGGGAAATAAAGTCAATTAATCATTATATAGGCCACCATTGGTTTCTTCCGTTGGAGTCTATGCTACAAATAAATCTACAAAGGATGTTGTAAAAAATAGAATCTGCTGTATTTTCTCACAGAGCCTCAAATATATGAACCAGCTGTCGACTTCCAGCCGCTGTCCGAAGCCTGGAAAGTCATAAAGTCAGGGAATCAAAGCTTTATCTGCGTTGGTGACACACTGCAGTCCCAGATGGAGACGGGAGCCCCGCAGGTGTATTTGTGCAGCAGCCGTGAGTTCACAGAGAGCATTAGGCCGGAGTTCCCCTCCACCACTGAGGAAAAGATGGAAGACTTCAAAAAAGTGTCACCTGAACATGTGGAGAGTGAGTAGGCTGCTCTTTTCTTTTGTTTTGTCAGAAGATAGAAGTGAATGTGGGAGTTTGTTAGAGGGGGATTCTGTGTTGCATTCTTTTTAAAGCATGCCAAAAAATATACAGATTACAGCTTCACAAATGTGAATATTTGCTCTTTTTTTTTTCCTAGGACAGTAAACTGAATCTATTTGAGTTTTGGACTGCTGGTCAGCCAAAATAAAGAAACTTTAATATATAAATAATATGGCTTTGGTCAATTGTGATGGACATTTTGCACTATTTTCTTACTATTTTATAGACTCAGCAATTAGTTGATTGTTTTAGGGGATTAAAGTTTGAGATTGTTATAGCAGATTTCTGACATCATCTCATCTCCTCTGGTCTCAGTCACATCCGTCCTGATGAATCCCACAAACAAAACTCAGTTAACTCACCTGAAGAAATGTAAAACTGCTGCTTTTCATGCTGAAGCTGCTGCGGACCACACCCGTCTTCAAAAAGAAACTGTTGCTGATGCGTCTCAGAGCTCCTTCCTGATGCACACTGTCAACACAAACAGTAAGGAAGTAAAACCGGCTGCTACCACCAACGCCAAAGATGAAGTTTCAGACAAGAGGATTTTAGAAGTTGCAGGCATGTTTTCTGCTCGTAAGAACGACATCAACACATTTAGAAGCAGCTGTTTGACAGAGCAGAGCGCTAAGTCCTCCAGAGATGACCACAGAGGTGTGCTGGTTAGGAGACGTCCACCAGAGAAGGACCTGGACCCGCTGTCCACCTTCATGATGCTGAGATCCCAGCAGAGGGCTGCAACACCTCAGAGCTCAACTCCAGGTACGATGTGATGCTCATTTGGTTGAACTGACTGAATAAATTATGCATTTATTAAGTATTCCTCTTATAAAGATGGTTTTTATCACCTCCTTCATGTTTTTGCAGCTGTACTTTTATACATTTTTTCCTCCAATAAACGTTTTTTTGCATGTATGCATGCCACAAAAAGTATGAATTATAAGCTAGTGATAGATATGTAGCCTAGGTTTAATATTTTAAAAGAAGACATATTACCTGGACATATTGATGTCAAAATCACATATTAGTGAAATTGATGATCTTAGGCCTTAGGAAGAAATCATCAATATTTGCTTTTTTGGGAGAAAATAGATTCCTTTTTTCTTTTTTAGGTGAAGTAGAAATATGCACTGAGCACCACTATTGAAGTTACTTTATGTAGGATTTAATTTAGTTTTTTATACTTTGGCTCCATCTAGTGGTCAGATGTATATAGAACTCTCCACATTAGTAACTTTAATATATTATTTCTGTATTTTTGTGTTGAATTTTCTATTGGTATTACTGTACAGAATGATTAATAACACACTTTTTTCTAACTTTTGTTTTACCTTTTTTTGGACATTTTTCAGACTTTTAATTTTTGATTGAATTAACCAATTTGTCAATCAATTAAGTTGAAATGAATCAAACTATTTTTGTAATTCATTTAGTAATTTTTAAGTTAAAATCTCTGGTTCTAGTTTTTTATTCTACAGTAAAACTGAATATATTTGGGTTTTGGACTGTTGGTAAAAAAAAATAAAACTTAACAGTCAGCAAGGTAGCTCCCAAATGAAACATTTTTAGTGTTGAAGTTCAAGATACTTCACTTTGATATTGACCTTACAGTACTCATGGTCTAATGATTTGTTAACTGTAATCTCATCTTGTCCTCTTTTTATCAGCACCAAACGTGGACCAACAAAAACCCCCATCTGAGCATCACCAGCCTCCTCCAGAGCAGATGCAAAGATCAGATCA
>CAKALG010024235.1:0-10082 GCA_916700815.1 Helicolenus hilgendorfi
GGATGGAAACCTGCGTAGCGAAAGCTGGACCAGAGAGGCCAGACACACCGCCACGCCACCCGGCGTTAAAGATCAAAGCAAGCGCGCTACACATATTGACCAAATTGGTCATCTTTTTCGTGTAAAATGTCCGGTGTAATCGGTAACGTTGGTGTTGTCACGAGTTTATTAAACGGTGGGAAAATGTTCTCACCGTCACACCAATGGAACAATGGAACAATAATCTATCATTAAAGACTTTGGACAGTTGGTAGAAAAATAAGGCCAAAACAACTGCAACAACAGCACAAGTGTAAAAGTAGAATGAATTCAACCGCTGAGGATCTGATCCTGCTGTATGTCAGACCACCAGACACGTTTTAATTCAATCTCAGATTTATCCAGTTATTAAACCACCTAACACGAAGTAAACATGAAGGTTAATGAACATGAATGGGCATGTTTATTATCCACCGTGCCGTAAAAACCATGAATTCTAATTAATGTAATCCTCTATTAGACAAAATACAGAACACTGCTGCCTATGTTCTATTGTCTGAAAGCCGAAGAGATGACCAGACCTCAGGTTGTGACTTTAATTTCCGGATGTTAAGTGTTTTATATGTTTACTTGTTGCACTTAAAGGTGTTCATCCATTCACGAAAGGAATAATTAAACCAACACACCACTAAAATAGTTTATATACAATCTAGGTGTCACCTCTGATTCTTCACTATTTCTCTGCGTTTACTTCAGGTCGGACTATAGACGGGTTTCTCGCATACATTACTGGGTGAATGTGCATTTTTACTCAGCGATTCCTCAACAGGTAGAACGTTAATATAAAACTGGAGACTTGGATTTTGGTCTTGCTAGTCCAACCAGTCACACAGTAGCTCTTTCTATGTCGGGCAGGTGAACATTAAAGGTGCCATATCATACTAATATTCAGGTTCATACTTGTATTTTGTGTTTCTACTAGAACATGTTTACATGCTTTAATGTTCAAAAAACACATTATTTTTCTCACACTGTCAGCCTGAATATACCTGTATTTACCCTCTGTCTGAAACGCTCTGTTTAACGCATTTTAACGGAATGGCATTGCTAGGAAACAGCTTGGGTCCATGTTTACATCCTGTCAGTTGATGTCATTCACATACCGTGCACCAAGGATATAAACTGGGACACATTTAGTATGTTTACGTTTAAAACTGTGAAATGGTCTAAATATTGTACATTTGCGACATCATAAATGGACAGAAATCCAAACGGCTTGTTTCAAAACGCACAATTTATGAATGTGTATTTCTCCGTATATTGAGCGTTTTGATAGTTTAACAGTATTAATATAATCACTTAAACCTGCTTTATAATATAAAAGACTCACTTTTTCCAATATGGGACCTTTAACATTAGACCCCTGACAGCTCTCTATTTAATAGCGTGTTGCTGGTTGCTAGCCAACGTTAGCGGTTAGCCCTCGGTTTGAAACGTAATGCCACGTAATGCTGATATGTCATATTCAAAACTAATCGAAAGTTAGCTAACATTAGCTTCCACAGTTGCTTGTTGTAGTGACCGCGCTGGAGGAGGAGCGGCAGCCCCGGTACACTACCGGACGTCTTCTCTTCAATCTGTAATGTTACGCCACACCGTAGTGAGCGTTCCCCCGCCGTAGCCGTAACGAAGCTTTGCATCACTTTTAAGTTTTAAGGCATAGTCGCTAAATACATTTGGGTCGATCCCCCTGTTGTGGGTCAGTTCATTTTATCGATCTGTGGAGCCTGACAGCTCGCCATGAACATCCGCTGCTTTGCTAAACTAGAATGCTTTTGTCCACTAGGCCTGCATCCATAATCTCCTTCCCTTCTTAGCAAAGGCATGTGATCCTCTCAGAATATTAAACATTTTCAATCCATCTTTTCTGCGGTTGGTGCAGTTTATTGCACAACAACTTCTTGTCATCTCTGCTTTGGAGCTTGGCTCTGTTATCCCTCACTGACTTGCTAGAGAGCTATAAGCTATAACATACAGTAACTAAGTTATGATCCATCAACAGAGTAGAGTATATTAGTGGTACATCTATTTTCCTCTCTGCATCAGTGACCTAAACTAAATGTTAAATGGTGTTAATGGAGTTAATATAAGTTCATATAACTGAACTGCTGCCAGTTTAACAACACACACTGAGGTGTAACAGAGAGACGCAGAGAGAGTTTGGTGATTCCTGGTTATTGATTGTTAGAGTCATAAAAGTCAGTGTTCAAACAACCAGATAAGCAGAGTGGGAGAGTGGAGACACCCAACAGCTGTCTGTGTGCAGCCAGGGAGGCAAGGTCAACGCTGAAGACAACAATGATAGAATGGAAACAAGGTTTTTGTCTGTTGACGCTTTAATTAATGCAATGTGATTACTGAAAAGACTGATTTTAGATGTGTGAAATGTAGATGCTGTATGCCTATTCTATAATGTGTTACAGTACACAAGCAAGAATGCAATTCAGAGGTACTCAAAGACGGATAATTAATATGTGATGTGTATTATTTGTATCTCTTGCCCTGAAAAAAATATATATAAAATAATTTTCATAGACTGATTTGAAATGAGAAGAATATCATCTACAACTTCAACTTTCCTCATTCATAGTGTTTCCTGGTTTATAAAACATATTCATTATTTATTTGTATGTAAGAAATTATATTAAAATGAGATTCACTGCAGCGCTCTTTAGAAGGTGGAACAAGATGCTCATTTAAAATCTCTCTGTGCATAATAATCCAACACAATTCAAATTTGTGTCATTACGACAAAATGGGCTTACTCCAACATGAGACCAACGGGTAAAATTGCCAGCAAGAGATGTGAAGGACAAGGTGATTCCCTATAATGCTGCTGTTCAGCTGTGAGGCTTCAACAACCCCCTCTGCTCCCCTTTCAGAATGAAGTGATGAGACCTACCAGTTTCTCTCCCGACAGGACCTCCAGCAGCTTGATGAGCATGCGTCCGTCTCTCAGGTCCATGTAGAGGTCGGTGATCCGACAGGAAACCCTGGATAGGTGCGAGTTCACCCATTTGGTGAAGGTTTTCTTCTGCACCGCCTCACGCTCATCTGGACGAGGGAGACAGAGAGAGATCAGTGGTCAATGGAAGAGGCAACAAAATGCAACGGGTTGGAGAACACCATGACAACTGAGGCAAAGCGCCATCCACTGAGGCAGAGCGTGAGAGGAAAAAGAAAGCTCTGGGTAGTAAGTGCAAAATTTGCGTCATTCGCGTGAGTTGAAATATATTAATTTGAGCGAGAAATTTGTGTGATGCTGGTTCACGAAAGCCTGTTAGCGTTGAGATTCTCCTCCTGTCGTCCTGACGACGTCGAATCAGAAATGGAGGAAAAAAACATCGTGTCCGTCTGTGGTCACCCAGAGCTACCAAAGTACATCATATCTGTACGAGACCGGATCAAACTCTGTTTATAAATGTATGTGTATAAACCACAGACTTTCTATAGTAGAAACAACAACGTCATCGGCGTACTGTATTTATACCTAGATGACTTTATGTTGAGTGTTGATGGAGCAGCTACTATGTTAGCATAGACTGGCACTGATCCATCCAAACTCCATTCAGAAACTAAGCATTTTAAAAGCTGTTGCTTGTCGTCTTGCGGACAGACCTGACAGCATGAATTCAGACTTTTTTTACAAATCGGCATCATTATGTAGTTATTTCGGCATCATTTTGATCTGTTTGTTGCAATCGAATCACAGCACAGTCTGTTTATTTTGGGTTCGTACCGCAGTAGCGGCACGTGGCTTGCTAGATACAGTCAGTGCATGGTACTGTATGTGAATACAGCTCGCCGCCGGGTGACGTTATGAACCTAGACACGACGGCGTCTGGTTTTCTGACATATCTGGGACTTCAACAACATGTACAAAGCAGAGAGAGTGGTTATTTCTTCCATGGTTGATGGAGGAAATGGAGGAAAGAAAAGTTGTTTGTATCTATGGAGACAACCCCCCCACCCCTCCTCTGGTGCGTCTAGCTCGAATGAACAAAAATGATACCGACGGTCCGTCTCACTTCGGAGTACAGCGAGGCGAATATTCGCTTCGCTCTTGGTGTGAATGCAACATTACAGTGTCTGACAGTCCGAGCAGCAGGATTGAGTCCTGCAGGTGTGTTTGGATGTGTACGTGTTTCCTCTGAGTGTGTGTGTGTGTGTGTGTGTGTGTGTTTGTTTGTGTATGTGTATGTGTGTGTGTGTGTTCTCAGCATCCAATTGGCTCATTGTTCCTGGAAAGCTGGTGTGTGCGTGTTTGTATGGGAGAGGTTTCCTGTGTCTGTCAAAGCAGACGAAATCTAAATCACTGCAGTAAATATTCTCACACACAGACACACACACACACACACACACACAGACACACACACAGACACACAAAAAGACACACACACACACAGATGAGCTGCAGTCTGACAGCACCCACCTGCTGTCTGCAACACAACTTAGTTTATATCCCACAGGCCCGAGGGTTATTGTTTGAGTGCGTGAGTGGGTGCGTGCGTGTGTGCGTGCGTGTGTGCGCGTGTGTGTGTACAGTATATCAGAGTGTTTCCTCAGCTGAACTCTGGCTCAGTTGCCATGACGACCCAGTCGCAGGAGGAAGTTGCACAAGGAGGAGAGGGTGTGACCCCCCCACACTCATGCGCCCACACAGCTGTTGAATATGTGCGTTTTTATACTCTAGTGATTTCTGTCACTTTCTTTTCTAAGCAGACACATTAACAGCAGATTCAGACGCCGTTTCTCCTCCGTGGATTTTCAAGCGAGCAGCAGTGAGGGCAGAGGTCAAATGTCACAGGTCACAGCGGGCTGATGACATAAGCACCGACACTTCAAACCTCCTTTCAATCTTTCAGATTTCTAATCTTTCTAATCTGTAAGCTTTAGACTTATTTCTCTGTCACTGCAGAAGGTCTGTTTCCATGACCCGACACTTTCAAACGTTTGCATCATCAGACCACTCAAGACAGCTGCAGAGTTGGTCATGTGAGAGTTAAAGACACTGTACTGTAAATGTGGTTTTAATTAACTCAAATGATGAATTTCAGCTGACAAGAGGCGTCCATGCTTGTTTGCTTTTTCTGGCAATTTCGTATTATTAAGGGCGAAAATTCAGTTTCCCCACTAGCTGTATATACGACTCACAAGATATGAATGTGGCATTAACATATATCTTACAGTGTCATTCAATAGCGTAAATTGGACTTGTGGGTACCCATTTTCATCCACATTTTGAGGTCAGAGGTCAAGGGACCCCTTTGAAAATGGCCATGACAGTTTTTCCTCGCCAACATTTAGCGTAACTTTGTAACGTTATTTAGCGTTTTTCCCAACAAGGTAATATGACATAGTTTGTACCGATTGATTTTGCCGTTTTAGTTTCAGATGATATCTTCACTATAGCTTGAATACTCAGCCCTGCAACAACCTCTTGTAGACAGAATAGCTCCGGGCCGTCGGAGAGTTAAAGGGTAACTAAACTAGACAAAGAGAACAAACAAAATGAGCAAATCGTGACACACGAGATGGACAACAGTCACAACAGTCGGGTCAGAGTGTATAAACTGAAAATGAGACATGAATAAACTCGGTTTGACCTCTGGAAGGAAACTGGACTCTCTCACACACACACACACACACAAGTGATAAGAAAGTGTTTTATACATGCAAACAAACATTCATACAAATCCACGACCTTCAGACAGTGTGTGTTAGTTCGGAGCAGGACAATAGCATCAGTGTTCACTGGCATTCAGCAGCGTTATCACTCAGCACAAACACACTGCTGGAAATATGTGGACAAGACGTCACGGCGTCTACGATCTGTCAGTCGCAGAGAAAGAAGCAACTAGAAGGACTGAACGTAGCCAGAAACACTAAATATGCTACAGTTAGCAGTCTGAAATCCTTGACTTTGTGGGTGTTGCTGATCAGCGTCGGTTAACTTCTCACTTTACTCAGACACTTGCAGAAGTGTCAAACCTTTTTAACGGGCAGAGTTCACCCAGTTTTTGGACTCCGTCCTCACCAGAGAAACGACACCATTGGTTGTTTGTTTAACTTAAAACCACCTGTTTGCATTTCCATAGGAAGCGGCCTCTCTCAGACGCAGAGGAAGAAGTAGAATGACGTTATTATAGTTATAGTTATAGTTGTAGCGGGCTCAGTTTTAGAAATAGAGTGAAGATATTGGCAACATATGAAACTAAAAAACCAAAAGAATCCATTGGTACCATTGGTGTCATACTGGCGTGTCACGAAGGAGGTTAAATAACGCTACAAAATTGCACTAAATTTTGTTGAGGAAAAGCTGGCATGGCGATTTCCAAAGGTTTCCCTTGACCTCTGACCTCCAGATGTGTGAATGTAAATGGGTTCTATGGGTACCCACGAGTCTCACCTTTACAGACATGCCCACTTTATGATAATCACATGCAGTTTGGGGCAAGTCATAGTCAAGTCAGCACACTGATACACTGACAGCTGTTGTTGCCTGTTGGGCTGTAGTTTGCATTGGTATGATTTGAACATATTTTTTATGCTAAATGCAGTACCTGTGAGGGTTTCTGGACAATATTTGTCATAGTTTTGTGTTGTTAATTGATTTATACATACATTTTCATAAAGCAACATATTTGTCCACTCCCATGTTGATAAGATTCTTAAATACTTGACAAATCTCCCTTTAGAGTACATTTTGAACAGATAACAAAATGTGTGATTATTTTGGTCTATGGACAATCAAGCGATCAATCAAGATTAAATATTTTAATCGATTGACAGCCCTAATCAGAATGTGTGTGTGTGTGTGTTTGTGTTATCTGTCCTCATTTCTGAGAAGCTGTGTTTTGTGATTAGCGGTGTGTCTTATCTCCATCTTCATGCTGCTTCCTCCTGCATTTTCTGCACACAGGGGAGTGTGTCCACTACATGATATTTGGCCTCAGTGTGTGTGTGTGTGTGTGTGTGTGTGTGTATGTGTGTGTGTGTGTGTGTGTGTGTGTGTGTGTGTGTGTGTGTGTGTGTGCGTGTGTGTTGGGGCTTCCCCTTCCTGTGCTGAAAAAGAAGCAGATGCTCGTCCCAGCAGGGAAACATGTTTACACTCAAATACAGACACACGAAAAACTGCACCATGCAGCTTAATACTAATCAGGTGAAGTTCTTCAGGTTTACAAAAAAATAGGGTCGTAAAAATATATATCTACTAAATATATCAAATATGTCACACAGCCAAATTAGTCATTACACTGCATCAAGATGATCTGTGTTATGAAAAAGTAAAGATGTTGGTTTATTTCAGATATTTCAGCTAGTATTCTAGAAATGGGCTCTTGGTTTAGTAAGTTCTTACGGTAAATAATAAATTACAGTTTTGCAGGTAGCGCAAACCTGGCTGTGTCTCCATATAGCTGGATATAGTGGCTGAGGATCATGGGTAATGTAGCTTTCTGCTATCCAAAACTGACAAAACACCTTTTTTTTCCTCGGATTCGAATGAGAAATAATTCAAACTGATAACCTCGACATTAAGCCATCGTATTATATCTAGGATGATTTTGTGTTTTTGTGTTGAGAGATGTGGTGACACGACACAAATGATTCAAACAGCATGCAAGCTATACGTGGGTTAGCAGCGTCCATAGCAACCAACCGCCAACAATTTTCTGGCGTGACCTGAAATAATCTTCGGAATAACTAACAAACTAAAGATCGTATACATTCACTGAACGAAGATTACAGAAATAATAATGCACATTTCTCACTAAAAATGTTATCGAAACTCATTTTCATCCGAACACTATCTTGGGATTGTCCGCCATTTTTGTTTTGTTTTGAGGGAAAGATGCTTGGCCAAAAAACAACGAAGGTATTTTACAATTTTAGAGCGTTTTTTGTGAAACTAATGTTTTGTGCTGTGGACCAACGTAGCTATTAAACATTTTGATGTGATACTGGGTTGGTGGTTCCCTGTTTATTCAAATGAGTACACATTCTTTCATTTTTTAAATACTCAAACATTATTAACCATGTTTTTCATCAATATCCATCGATCTATTGATTACCTACGATTATGAGAAATACTATATATTATATATGAATATTCTGTGGAACATTTCTTATGATTGGCTGTCATATTATGTTAATGTAATACTGTCTTACTACATTATAGACTATATTATATTTTTATGATGTTGATTTATTTAGAGTGCTCCAGGAACGACGTATTTTTGGAGGCCAACGAGGAAGTTGGCATCGTCCTGGTTCCCTCGACAAAAAAGCCAATGGGATTGTTCCATTCCAGTTCACATAACGAGGCTGTAATGGCAGGCGAGTCGACGTGATGACGTTTAGCAGTCTCATTTAGTCACTTGTTAGCATTCGCCTATTTAAAGGCACATAAAGGTTTCAAAATTCACGAGTGGGATATTTCATACATTTCATATTGTAGAACAAAACGTTAAAATCTCTTCAGCTTGTGTTAACCACAGAGCTTATTTAATGCATTTAACCAGCAAACACGTTCAAAAAACCCATCGACTTCCAGACAAGTGAACAGGATGTGATAAAATACTAAATCATTTCAGGGTTTTAAGACTCATTCCTGTAGCAGTCTATACTGATAACACTAAGTATCATTACTTTATATATTAGTCTAGTGTAAGCTGTTTACATATACACTATACTAGACACGCTGACTCGCTGCTAATAACCACAACATTGCCACTTTACCTCGGAACTTTAATAGTCTTCAATTGCTCATGTATAGTTTCTGTTTTTACTGCTATTCTTATTTTAGTTGTACAGACCTCTTATTATCATTATTGATGTAGTTTTACTTCCCTATTTATCTGAACTTTCTGTCTTTGTATCGTTGCAGCACCTGAACTCCCCCTCTGGGGATCAGTAAAGGTTTATCTTGTCAGTCAAAGTGGCAGTAGAGGAAGTGGTGGCACTGTCAAGTTCAGGAGTAGTTTAGCCTGCGTTCAGCACTGGAATGGAGCAGTGAACAATAGTGTCGCACGGTATACCGTAGAGGACGCCGTTAGGATTGGGATCCAGCGGGAGCAGGATGTTACAACTTTACTGCTGGTGGAGCAGGCGTACAAAAAGTAAACTGTAGTGATAAGCAGAAGGATGGAGTCAACAAGTGAAGCTGAAAACAAGATTAAAGCAGGTCATAAATCTCTCACTGGCTGCTCAGTCTCTATCAGCAGAACTCCCTTCAAGAAAACAAGGAAATAACAGCGCGGCTCTAATTAGTGGTCAAATGTACCGGTAACATTAGATTCACCATCTTTTCTGAATCTGCTCAAGCATCGCCTCTAATTTGGCAAACACATAATCCACCCAAGAGCACGTGTTAAATTTTACCGTGTCTCTGTAACATTACTCCTTTACTGTCTAATGCGCGTGCGGGGGCGCCGTTTTTAAAAAAAAAAGCCTTTAAAAAGCTGTTTAAAAAGTGACGTCAGAATTAGAAATACTTTATTGATGCCCGAGGTGAATTTACAGTTGTTCCATCTTAGAATAAAAATATAAATGTATATAAACAAAGCTAAGGTATAAGAAAAATAGATCAGATTATTGCATTTCATTTTTTACATTTAAAGGGACTATTTGTAACTTTCAGAAATGCTTGTTAACAGCGACACTTTTGGCCGTTGAGTAAACGAAAGTCAGCGTTGGGCTCGAGCTTGCTCGCTCTAAATATACCTGAACGAGCATCGCTCAAAACAGTGAGGCAACACACGTCAGCTAAAAGCACAATATCACTCTATATTTCAGCTGCTTGGCAGTAATGTTAGCTGACCAGACGAAGGTCTCTCTCAAAGGGCTTATCAACGGGGACGGCACTAATATTTATCATCATTTTGAGCCTTTATAATAAAACCACCAAATCATTACTTGGCAGATTAACCGATGCTGAAAATACATTTTAGCTGCAGCTGGCAGAAGTCATTTCAGGTGACTGTTAGCATTGAGCTTAATAAAGTGGTTTCACCTGCTAATGCTGAGCTACACACCCACCCACA
>CAKALG010024241.1:0-13056 GCA_916700815.1 Helicolenus hilgendorfi
CGGGACGCCGTTATCAGCTATAACCACTTTATGAGAGCAGTGCAGAGCGGCAGCCATGAGCTAGCCAGTGGGGCACGCTCACACACACAAACATGCACTAAAAGCACGCACGGCCAGCCTGGCTATGTCAACAAAGCAAGGAGAGTGACTTCATTCTCTGCTCAGGTAGACATTACTCCTCTATATCTTTCCATAGCGAATAGTTGTTTACTGCTTTATTAATGCTCTGAATATCGTATAGAGAACCCTTAAGTCTAATACAGAAGAAGAGCATAAACGGTATTGAAAAAAAGTATTAATTGTAATGATATTTATTTATTGATCAATTTTGGACTATTATGTCACTGCAGCAGCCAAATTATAGGATTCAACTGATAATAAGAAGAGGAAAAGAAGAATAAATGTTAGCAATTCAAATATTAACAGTGCATCAAATATGTGTGGATTGAATATTGAATGCAGTTTAAATAAATATATTCAACAAAACAGCAAAATTGAAAAAAAAAAAAGTCAAGTAAGAAAACAGGAAATCAATTTAAACTCAACAAAACTGTATGTGAGTCTAGAGAAACACACATAATGTAAACCAAAGCTCCTCAGCAGCACGGTGCCAACAGATCCTTAAATCCTGTGGCTCTGGATCTTGTTGTGGTTGATATGTCTCTTCAGTGTTGCGTGGATTAGTCTGTAGGTGCTTTGAGGATTTGGAAAATGCCAGCTAGTGTTTCCCAAAACTAAAGTCTACTGCTCTCTGTACACTCGGATTTAACACAATGTTTGTCACTATCTCAAGCCTGTTGAAAATGGGAGTTATTCAAGGACGTGCTCCTTCCCTGTTTGTGTGCAGGATATCAAGGTGCAGCCAAAGTCTAGGGAATGTTGCTCTGTTATACATTGGGTTATGAACTCTGCTGTTTCTGGCTGCACAGGAGTCAGCTGCTCCTGGGTGTAAAGTACCTGGGAGGAGGATTACCAACTCCCAAATTGAATTCTTTCCATAAAAAAAGGTGTCTTATCCCATTCAGGTGAGGGGAAAGCACATATGTAGAGGAGTTCAGATATGTCAGGCTCTCATAAACAAATGTGGGCAGAGCGGAATCAGCTGCAGTAACGTAGCCATGTTACTGGACCAAGGTGCTGAAGAGAAAGCACGCTTCTTGGCTGTTCACCTTTAAGTAGTGACATCTTGGAAAACCTCAAACTCTACACTGAATGGCCTCCCTCTGAAGGACTGGAAAAAGAACCCAGAACAGACTCATGCCACAGGGACTACATCTCCCAGCTGGCCTTATTGATGGAGGTGTTGGAAAAACCTGCTGGGGAAAAGGTCACCTGGGTGACTGTGTTGCCACAGCGACCTTGACTCAGAAAAGCTGGTGGAAAATGAATAGATGGATGAGCAGATGGACAAATGGATGACAAATATGATGTGTAAATGTATTATGTACTCATTACAGAAGCCAAGATGCTGCGTGTATTCTGTAAATTGTATATGCGAAATGTAGGTTGAAATGTCAAAGAATGTATGAAAGATTTAAATTCAACGGATGATGAAATGTGATCAAATGCCAAGTGTGTAGATGTATACAGTGTGTTTGTATTTATTGTTACAACACAGCAATACCAAACAGCAAGCATGTTACAGTCCTTGACCATAAACAGTGTCTGAGTGCAGTGCAACATATCATCTGTCAGCGAGCACTCTGCCCTCCTAATTGAGAGATAATACATCATACACAGTATTAAAACCAAGACCACACATGCATAATTCATTTCTCTGTACATAAAGAAGCAGAAAGAGTCCCGTGTAAGCCAACATGCATGATATCTATCTATATTCATGTCCGTTGTATCATCTTAACCTGAATTATTTATTGCTGATGCTACATCGCTGTATCATCATGGATCATTTGAGTTTTATCTGATTTTTCTTACACTTCAAATTGCAATGTATCCCACAGATCTTGCCTTTTGTGATGACTTTGGTCTATTCAAGTCAGACAACCTGATTATTTTATGCCCACGTAAACACAACAGAACCTGAAAGAATACTACTGTTAATATTTGCTCTACAATTTTCCAAGATTTCTTGTCCAAAAGGGATCGTAAATTGAACATGCAGGAATTATTCGACGACTTATTGTCAACATTGTCGTATAGTATATTAAGGGTGTATTATTGAAAAAACACAATAATACACAATGGAAATGCAGGTGATTAGATGAATACAAGTGAGAAATTAATTTATAATTTGTAATGTAACACAATAGTAACACGTTAACACAAATTAGTTTTAACACACCTAATTTCTTTAACGCATTAACACAACTTGCTATTTTTAGGTTGTAGCGGGCTCAGTTTTAAAGCTACAGTGAAGATACTGGTATCATATGAAACTAGAAAAACCTAAAGAATCCATTGGGACCATGTCATACTAGCTTATAGTGTGAAGGAGGCTGAATAATGTTCCCAAGTTACGCTACATTTTGGTGAGGAAAAACTGTCATGGCCATTTTCAAAGGGGTCCCTTGACCTCTGACCTCCAGATATGTGAATGTAAATGGATTCTATGGGTACCCACGAGTCTCCCCTTTACACTTTATGATAATCACATGCGGTTTTGGGGCAATTCATAGTCAAGTCAGCACACTGACACACTGACAGCTGTTGTTGCCTGTTGGGCTGCAGTTTGCCATGTAATGATTTGAGCATATTGTTTTATGCTAAATGCAGTACCTGTGAGGGTTTCTGGACAATATCTGTCATTGTTTTATGTTGTTAACTGATTTACAATAATAAATATACACATACATTTGCATAAAGCAGCATATTTGCCCACTCCCATGTTGATAACAGTATTAAATACTTGACAAATCTCCCTTTAAGGTTCATTTTGAACTGATAAAAAATGTGTGATTGATTTGCGATTAAAAATTGTAATCGTTTGACAGCCCTAATAATTTGTTATGGTGAATGAAACACATAAAGTGACTGTAATTAATCAAAGCTTATAATAACTGAGGGCACTGTTATACATATAATTTCCCAATGAGTTCATAACCCTAATAATTAACAAACAGATGTTTTAATTGTAGCAAAAGTTTTTTCTTTTCAGCAGCTGCACTACCTTATTTATTTCACCTCTCATAGCTCCACCCCTGCAACTGTCTTGCCAGAGAAGTGGAAATTTCCAGTAATTCCTTCTGCTTTGCAAGAAACGCTCCTCCTCCTTCCAGTTTCCCGCCTTTCAGTCTACCTGCTCCTTCCTGCTGCAAACTGATCCCAGAGTCCTCACGGCCCTCTGCTGCTGAACCGTGTGGTGCCCAGCAGATTTTAATTTGTACAATGACAAGACTACCGTTAGGAATACTATTAGAAAGACAGTACTATTAAAAAGAATACTATTTCTCACATACTATAGACGAAACATAACATATTTTTTTTATGCTTCTGGCATAATCATTGGTCTATAAATGTATGTATAGTGTCACAGAACTATGATCCCTGCATTGAAGATGTGAAAGATTAGAGTGTTTAATCTCTATTTTATTGATCACGACAGCCACATTAGTAATTAAAAAGTGTTTTTTTACGTGTGTATTTTGCACTTAGAGAGAGCTTGCCCCTTCTTTGTTTACTATTTTAATATGTTGTTACCCTCTGAATTACTGTGAAGGGTTAAGCTATGTGTAAGCATTGCATTAGCTCTTGAATGATGAACAAGGGTTGGTTGGGGATCACAGAACAGATGGTAGATTTGCATTTCTATTTCTCTGGCTGATCTGATATTCTGCTGTCTGCTTGTTGTTACAGAGATGCTCCAAAGCTTGTTTTCAACTGACACATCAAGAATCAAGAAATGTGATGAGAGTTAGGGGGATTACTGACGAAGGCCTATAAGTGTAATATTTGAAAACGAGATGTTTACAGCCTGAGAGGTCTCGGCTATCTCTACGCTACATCTGTGGTTTCATAACTTCCTCTTAATTCAGTGGAACCGTGTACACATGAGCAGCCCTGATGCTCGCTGGAGAATCATTTTGGATAAATAAAGCCACAAGACAGCTGCAGTGGAGAAGTTTGAGTGTGTTGATGGCATGAGGCACACTGACCTTAGACCCATTGTGAAGCACCAACAAAGAGCCATCTGCACAGCAACCAAAGCTGAGATGAGGGACTCGCACACAGGGGGGACCGTGGAGGGGGAGGGACACACAGGGACCTGGAGAGTGTAAAAACACAATACAAATCTGTGATAAAGAAACATTTGACTTGATCAGCTCGATCGTGTCTGGAACATCAAAGCAGCCGGTGCTAACATCTCAGAGGTTTGTGCAGAAAGAAAACAGGAAGCTGCACAACATATCAGCCCCAGAGAGAGTATGGATCTCTCCTCTGCTGGTGAAGTGGAAGACAAGGGCTGCTGGCCTAATCACTCAAGAGCACACTTCCTGCCTTGCATGATGAGATGAAGTCAACTGTAGGCTAATATTTAACCCAAACCTGCATCTCAAACATGGTGGGGATCTCATTCATTCTGCCAGTAGACACATGCAGGCTTTGTCTCTGCACTGATCTGAATTTTAATATCATTTACAAGGTTAATCATTTTGGATGTGATTAGGTTTGTTATAGTGTAACTAAAATAGTTTTCCTTTCGTATGCATTTCAAAATGGTGAAAAAAAAAGACAAAATGGTGTCAGGGACATCTGTAAAAATCACAAATGTTTCACAGGTAAGACATGAGAGTCAGGATTGCTTAGCAACAGCAGTAAAAAAAAAAAAAAAAAGAATATTGCAGCCTGTGTGGTAACAAGAGAAACTGATCCTGCTGCCACCCAGTGGTGCATGCTGGGGATGGACCGGCACCCAAACCGATCGAAGGCTCGCTTCTCTAAAGCGTTTAGCAAGATGAAAACTACCTGTAAGGTGTAAACCTCATAATTGAAGAAGGACCTGATAGGAAAAAAAAGGTGATATCTTCATTTCTTCCTCAACACTGTTCAAAAAATATGTTCAGCAATTTGATTGGCTGGAAAACGCACCGGCTCTCATGTTGCTTAGCAACATTCATGGAAAGGGTGGGATGTGGGTGGGAGGGTGTGAGAGTTGGAGGGGTGTTCGTCTAGGGGAGGGAGCACTGTGGGTGCAGGCAGACTGACTGGGGAAATACCTGGCAAAAGTCCCAAATAAACAAACAAGAGAGAGAGAGAGAGAGAGAGAGGGAGGAAAGAGCGGGAGACAGAGGACAGGGGTATTTTCTGGGTCCAGATAACAGTCATGTCTGAGATAATTTGGTGCTAAACACAGTTTGTTCTCAAAGCAGAACCAGACTGGGGACAGGAAGTGGGGAGCGTTTAACTGAAAATAATAAACTGAAAACTTTGCCTACAGTGAGGTGAAAGTGAAAGTGAGAAGAACTTGACAATAGATATGAAACTGCTGGTTGCTTGACACAAAATGTACTCCAGCATTAGTTTTCGGAGAAATTGAGTGGAACCGGTGTTACACTGAAATCTGTGACCGCAGAGAGCTGTTGCCAGAAAATGTGACCCCACTGTATACATCTTTCACTTTTCTTTTAGAGTTTTGTGAATCTACCTTTAAATTCAAAATATTAAAATACATTTATGTGTGTGTTTTCTGTCACATTATTTGCTTCATCTATCAAGCCATCAGAAAAGGTGACCTCATGTGTTGCTGGCTGTCTTTGGTCACAGATTTGGGTGTAACACCGGGACAAACACTATGATTATAATAAGACGTTGATAAGGTGTAGCCGTTTGACGAGGAACAGATGACTAGTCCAAAGCGTGTACTGTAGTTTCCAGTAGAGTGTGGAGAAACACTACCTGTGCTTGCATGTTTTTGCGCGTGCGGTTGGGTGTGTGGGTATTTCCAAGAAACTGTTTGGGTTATTACTTTTTTTTCATTAGGATGAGTGAGTTGAACTAAAAGCAACAAACTCAACAGCCTGCAGCGTATACAACAGAATGAAAAGAAGGACTAAAATGACAACAGATTATATGACGTGCAAAGCAGAAGGTGCTCTAGAAAATGGGGAAACTGTTAAGCTAAGGGAAGAGAAAAAAGGTGGAAAATGTGCTTATAAGGAGAGGGAAGGGTCCATAAGGCTGCTGCTGGTAGGTACAGCCCACTGAAGGAGGCGGGCTTTGGAAATGGCTGATGCAGGCGGTCTCTTCAGGCAATGAGGACTCTTTGTCAGGAGTAGGAAATGAGGTTTCTGTTGTGATTAAAAGGAAGGTTTCTATGGCAATGCGGAGAGCCGTGTGCACAGAGAATTTGCTGGGAGTGGAGGGGGGCTAAGTGAGAGTAGAATTTCAAAGAAAAGCAGCCTCCTCCATCTCATCTCCCACCGCCGCCACCCCTCTGCCTTTCCACAGCGCCCTTTTATCTCTGATAATCTGTTTTCATAGCCACACAGTTGAGTCTGCGAGGGGGATTATCCTGAGCAAACCAAGCCACTGGTCGATCACTCATAAATGTTTACAGTGTAGCAGTTTCACTTCCCGAAATCGCTGCCGTCAAAACCGAAAAAAAAAAACCTCTAGCAGATAAGCTAATTAAAACCACACAACTCAACAGAATGACCTACATGTCTGTTTCTCACAGGCACACTTCTGTCAAACCTTTCCTTATACTGATGAAAAAAAAGAAGGTATGCAGGCATCAATGTGACCTTTAAAACCTAAATATAGTAACACCCTTTGTTAATTGTTTCACTGCTAGTAAAAATATGTTTCTTAAAATAAGTTCCCCCGTCCCGATGCTCTCAGAGGAAGTTGCTCTCTGCAGCAGTGGATGCCATCTTTGCCCCAACACAGGCTCGCTCCAGGATGTTTGGATAAGATGACATTTGAAACTCCTGAGGATCAAAGCGAAGTTTATTTTTTATCCTCGCACATTACAAGCCACACTGATGATCCTAATAATGCTGGTACATATGAAATGAATATGCTTACACTATGAATACGTAACTGACTGAGCATGAATAGGGACTGATGTTATTAACTGTGGTGCATGTGAACAGAGAGCTAATTTAATGAAAAGGTCACAGTTTATTTAAATAATGAGACTGATTTGAATAATGAGTGTCATTCACCAAAAATACATCTTAGAAAAATCTGTATTATTTCACCAACAAAAATGTGTTCAAACCCAGTGTGTGTACAGTGCAGCGCTAAAAGCTCCTCACCTCTTTTTTGGAAACCCAGACTCGAGGTCTCAGCATGCCAATTAGAATTACAAAAGGTTCTGCTGCCCCCAACCTCTCCGTTTCAGCATAGCAGCAAGTATCATGTAATGAAGCGCTGCCAGTGCTGCGACCAGATTGTGTAGTCGAAGCCAGATGGCAAGTCACACATCAAAAGGACAGCTGGTTACCAGAAATCTGAAAAGGCATCTTTATAGCTCCAAACCTAATTAGTTTCCAACTAAACAAATCACACCAACCTACGGACATGGAACAGGCCATGCCAATGATTCATCATAAAAGGTGACATACACATAATATAATTAAGCTTTAAATGTTTACATGTGCACGCTACAACCATTTCAAAATCAGGCTTGTTCCATCAGCAGCTACTGATCTTTATTGCGGTAAACAATGAAAGCAGGTCCTTCAACTGCAGATGATGAGGATCCCATTCTTAACATGTGCACATTAATAACTACACTGACCAGGTCAATGTGTCAGAATAGTGAGTCCTGCAGCAAGCTCCGTCTGCCATCAAACTCCAGCATGCTCCGTCTGCCATCAAACTGCTGACCGACCTTGGAGGGTCTGGGTGCTCTAGGTAATTCTGAAGGTAAAGTCTCTCTCTCCAGAACCTATAAATCATATCCAGAAAAATGAATAAAGTAAATGTATGATGACATAAAGCATAAATAATCCCTTAAAGGGATAGTTTGGCAAGGTGTTCTGAAGAGGTATGAGGTATTTATCCACAGTTAGTGTATTACCTACAGTACATGACGGTCGGCACGCCTCCAGTTTGGAGAAAGAGACAGGAGTTACCGCACGGAACCAAAGTAATGTAGTGCTGTGGACGGGGCCGGCAGATATACATATTTTTGCCACCTAAAAGAAAGGCCCACCTAAAAAAAATCAATATTAAATTAAGTCTACGTTATATTTAGTATATTTTCACAGGGTTACCTTGCCGTCTGACAGCTATACACTCTATGTTTTAGACGGGGAACTAAAGCTATTTATGCTCTCACCAAAGCCACCAGACTCCATTGACAAAAACTGTAATTTTACCTCACAGAACACAGGAGTTGCTGGTGGGCCGCTGCTTCGATTGGTTTGTTTGTTTGCGTTATTGTGTGACTTTGGTTAGTTCGGATTCACCAAAGTCACACAATAACACAAACAAAATATTTGATCGACCCAGCGGTAGACCAGCAACTCCTGTGTTCTGCGAGGTAAAATTACTTTGTTTTTTCACTAGAGCCTGGTGACTTTGGAGAGAGCATAGGTGGGTACAACGGCTTCAGTTCCTCGTCTGAAAGGACTGTCTGACGGCAAGGTAAACGAAAATATTCGAAATATAGCGTACAGTTAAACTGATATGGATTTTTCCCAATCGAAGCAGCGGCGCACCAGCAACTCCTGTGTTCTGTGAAGTAAAATTACAGTTTTTGTCAATGGAGTCTGGTGGCTTTGGTGAGAGCATAGATAGCTTCAGTTCCCCGTCAAAAACATAGAGTGTATAGCTGTCAGACGGCAAGGTAACCCTGTGAAAATATACTAAATATAACGTAGACTTAATTTAATATTGATTTTTTTTAGGTGGGCCTTTCTTTTAGGTGTCTAAAATGTGTTTTGCTGCCGGCCTCGTCCACAGCAGTACATTATTTTGGTTCTGTGCGGTAACTCCTGTCTGCTTCTCCAAACTGGGGGCGTGCCGACCGTCATCTACTGTAGGTAATACACTGACTATGGATAAGTACCTCATACAACCCCACTTCAAAACACCCAAACTATCCCTTTAAGTGTAGGATTGGCACTTTGCTTTGCACTAACCTCTATCATTATTTTTCTGCGAAGTTCCGACTGTGAAATTGGCTGTTCTTCCTCATCAGTGACAGGAGACTCCTCTACATCATACTCCACACTGAGGAGTCCAACCAACACAGACACACTCATCAACCTGCTGTTCAAAGTGTTTAAATGTATGTATATATTTACTAATTATAAACACATGGGTATCAAAAATGAGCAGATAAAAGGCTGACCTGTGGATTGAAGGTTGGATGCTGAATCTCTGCTGCTGAAACAGCTCTGGAGTTTGACCCAAAAGAAATTTGGGCAGGTTTTTTGGATTGTAGTCCTGTTCCAGATCCTGTAAGAGTTACAAATACAGACATACATACATTCTAGTACAGGGCAGAAATACAAGACAGGAGTGTATGTAAGAAAAGGTATGACAGGTTGACAGGTTACTTGAGAATTGAGGAAAGCTTGTATGGTGAGCAGCTCGTTGGTCTTCGTCTCTACCAGACCCAGGTAGGACATGATGTTGTTCTCACTGATCCCTGAAGAGGAGCCCAGTGTGTCCTCGATCACTGAGCGGTCGCACTCCACTTTAGAGAAGAGGCTATTCACTCCTGTGAGACGGGAGAAATCAGAGTGAGGACTACCTGGAACGGTCTGTGTGATAAATATCCAGCGTGTTTGTATGCTTATATAAGTGTATTTAAGAAAAATCTGTATTTTGATACTAACTTTAAGGAAAATAGGTTTCGATTGAAAGATCTGCTCAAATTAAACCCATATAAATATTCACTGATCACTCATTTGATATTGAACATTGTTCACCATATGTGTTGAACAAATTTGATATGTTTGCATGTTCATCTGACCCGCTGTGCACGGATTAAAGGCAGGGTTGGTAAAGATTTTAGAAACATTTTTTGTTATATTAGTTGAAATTCTCTTTACATCCCGACAGCAATCAATAAATCAAAGGCTCTGACAAAACAAAAATCTGGTATCTGTGGCTGTTGCAGGACTGTAATGAAAACTGAGAGTACTAACAATAGCCATGTTCGTTATTGATTCATTGTTCACTATGATCATTTTGGGGGAGTGGCTTTGAAAGGAGGCCTGAAGGGACGGACTGTCAGTGTTGCAGATTTTCTCGGCATCACCGGGTTGAGTTTTTCAGTTGGATCATTTTTAAAAATCTAGAGTACTCTTGCTAGTTTCTCAAGATCACCGACCCTGCATTTAAAAGACTCCAAGTTATGCTACCAATTTATTAGAATTATACTATTTGAACACTGTCCCCAGTTCCTCTATAATAACTAATTATTACAACTACAACAAAATGACAGACCCGTAAAATAAATTGTCGCCAAACCTGTTTTGACCTTGTCCAGGATTTTGCTCACGATGCTGGCTTGGTGTTCATAGTCCTCAGCTTGAGACTCGGTTTCCTTTAGTTGCTCATCGATGTCTCTCATAATAGAGCGATGATCTTGCTCCAGTTGCAAACTTGCTACTCGGAACTGCTCAATCTCTGCTTGTGTCTTCAAATTCACACATTTCGGCACAGACATTACACAAATATAGATAAGTGATATGAACCAACAAAATTCTCCACACTGAATACACATGCTCCATTTCACTCGCTCTAACTGCTGTCAGACATTAGCTCTGTCTCCTTACCTTTCATTTCATTTCCTAGAACTTACTAGAACTTTGTAAGAACTCTGTGACCCTGGACTTTTGAGTCATTAATACTGGTTGCTTGTAATCTTTGTGTACAAGGAATTAAGTGTTGTTCTATTGTTGCACTCAATAGGAGTATAAGCACATTTTCTAAAGGTAAAAATTGAAGAAATGAATGACAGGTTAAAAGAGAAAACACACTCACCTGGGTGATGTGATCTCTTAGTGCCGCAGCCTCATTGTTTTGTTCATTTACAAAGTTGAAGAGTGTAAAGTTCCGGTCTTCAACTACACAGCAAAACAGCAATACAACAGTGAGACACATTTCAATCTGCTTAACTGAGACTGATCGTTCTTATTATCAAAGCGGGATCTTAAATTTATGTAGCTTTAGTGTTCCTCCAAAGGTAGAGAAATGTAAACTAAAAATATCTAAAACATCTATAATCAATACGATTAATATGTGATTTTGTAACACAGATCCTAATGAAGCCAAAACAACTGTAAGAAGCATTGTCTTTGTGTATGGATGAGTCTGATGAATGTGGTTGTGTTGGTGACACTTACCCTGGATGAACCTGGTGACCAGCATGTCCAGGTTGTCCTCCCCAGTCACAGTCTGGATCCCCTTGAACACCTCCTCTAGAGCTTCCAGTGACTCTTCCCTCGAGTCCTTCCTCTGCACCTTCAGCTCTGACACTGGGACACACAAGAACCATTACCATCACATCAGTATCATCACAACTGTAGGATCTGTTACTGCTATAAATGATGTTAACAGATGTTTTTCTTATTCACATATTCCTCCTTTGACAAACTTAAACCAATGATGCCAAATCTGTACATCACAGTCTTCTTACTTTAGTCATTTATATAGACTTTTCCTTTTGTATCAGTGCTGCTACTAGAGGCTGAAACAAGTTAATAAACACTGTGAAATGGATCCTTTTATTTCTATTACAGCTGTGATGACCCCTATGGTGACATTTAGTTTGCTGCCTGATTCACCTCAAGTAGGGCTAAAAGAGGCCATGTCATGGCTTCATATGGCGTCATATCATTGCGGTACAAAACACGCAGCCAAATCTGGTCTGCAATTGCCGAAAGGCTCACTAGCCAGCGCATGATCACAGAACATGAGGATGATTGATTCGTTGAGGCAGAAATTACATTTCTGAAATGACCGAAAAGGTCTACCATTCAAGCTGTTTTCTTTTTGAAAACGTTCTACTGTATATCAGACCATTAATATGGTGAAAACAGCTATATTAGCTACAACTCACGTTGTCTGTGTCCCATCTCGTGGCCCTCATCCTGCACGCTCCTCTCGCTGCACTTGGTTGTCATAAACTCTTTCAGGCTGAACTCGTGTGCGATAACCCTCTCCAGCTCCTTGATCTCAGCGTTGTACTGGGCGAGGTCCTTCACGGCTTTCGCCCTCATCATGGTCATCTTGGACTGAGCCTCCACCCTGAGGTTGAAAGGTTTATAAAGAAGATATCCAAAAACCAAGATAATGACATCATGCTGATTTTTTACACATTATTACACAACTGTCCCAAATCTGACCTGGCGTCGTAAGCAGCGGTGGACATGCTGACGACTTCCCCGATCTTCTTGCGGGCATCGTAAAGTTCCTACAACGCACAAGAATCAGTGCAGAGACGTGTTGGAAACCAGTGTAAAAAGTCGTCTCTGAATCATCTACTAATGGTGTGACCTCTGACCTTGTCCAGCCTGTTGTGCAGTTGCTGGAAACGGCCGCGCTCAATATGAAGAATCTGCAACTCCTTTCTCAGGAGGCTGTTTTTGTTCATCTGCTCATTGAAGCGAATCAAGGACTGGGCAGGACATAGAACGCACAGAAACAAAGAACAATATAACTTCAAAAGACTCCTCAAAACCCACCTCTTCACCAAGGCCTATGGCCCCTAGCTTCTGTTACGTTCTTTTGTTGTGTTTATTTATGTCTATGTTAAAGCGTCCTTGGGTTTCATGAAAGGCGCTATATAAATCCAAGCTATTATTATTATTATTATTATAACTTCTACAGGATAATATTTAAAGATCGGACTGTTTCTAGGTATTTTGTGGTGATAACTTTCACTACTCACTCTGTCCAGTTTGTATTCCAAAGTGTGTATGGCCCTCTGAGTCCGCTCTGCCTCAGACCCTTGTGTATCAACAGTACTGACCCTCTCTTTTCTCAGCCCTGCCAGCTTCAACTCCATGTTTGCAATCTACAGACATAAGCATGCGGTTTGTCACCAAAAAATATCAGTAAACATGACACGTATAGTATCATATTGAGAGAAGGGGAATTAATTCACCTCATCCTCGTGCTCTTTTTGACACT
>CAKALG010024242.1:0-11129 GCA_916700815.1 Helicolenus hilgendorfi
ATCGGTGCATTGCCCCTTCGTTCAACTCCACGCCCTGTCCACCTCCGTGCCCACGTGCTGATGAATCACAAGGTGGCACGCTCCTCCACCTCTTTTATCTCCCACATGGCAACAGACACAGAGGTTGACTACGGTGATAAAGAAACTATACAACAGTGAGCCATACAGTAAGAGCAACATATAGGTGCTATGTTTAGAAAACTTATCGTGCGTCTTTTAATTTGACTCAGCCAGCGGCAAATTAATGAACTGTATAGCCGGGCGTTTAAATAGTTTCTCACCAGAGCTGTGCAAGAAATCCATTCATACAGTCAGTGATATACGCTAGTCCTCACTGACATTGCAGTGCTAATGCAGGCAGGACTCCTCCTCTCACCCTATGCAAGCACCACAAGCTGAGAGCAGCGACAGAAGAAGCTCTCCCTCTCTCTCTCTCTCTCTCTCTCTCTCACGTGTGATTTCTCACTCTTCACTCAAACATTTGGCTTCTCAATTTTGTTTGACTATAATTTTCTTCTCTCTCTCTCTCTCTTTCCATTCATTTTTTTTTCTTTGACCCCCTAACTATCCATTTCCATCCTGTCAAAAGAGAAGAAACAGTCACTGGAGAAAAAAAAACTCTCCCCTTTCCCCTCATTTCAGCTGCTTGCCTCAGACGCACAAAGCACACAGTGTTATCAACCACTTTAAAAAATCATCAGATAAGATAATCTCTTGATTGCCTTGATCATATTGTTTCTGGGGCACTTTTGAAGAGTAGAAGAAGAAGAGAGGGGTATGACTCCGTGATTATATCATCCCCTAAAAATATCCAATTTGTGAGCTGTCATTCTAGACCAAGAGAGTAGCAGAGCAGCGGGGAACCGCTCCTCTATTCATCCATCTGTAAGAGAGAAAAAAAAAAAAAACATGATTTAACTGTTCTGCTTCCAGCGAGCTATTTTTGGTTCTGAATGTGACAGGTGTAATTATGGAAGCCATATGGCATTTTCTTATCTGTATTTTGATGGCGGCGCAGAGGTCATTCCGCCACCCGTGTTCAACACTGAAGTTAACAGGGTTGTCAAGGCTACCGCATGATGTGAGAACACATAATTTTCTCGTTCCATTTTTAAAGCCATGACCACAGACTATATGCTTCACGCGTATCCCAGTGTATCTTCCTCATTATGAACTTCACATTAAAAGAAGCTGCAGCATTTGTCTCATTTTAGTGATGGTCAGAGAATCAAAGTTGTCAAAAATGCATATCTATATATGTGTATATATCTATATATATATAATATTTTGTGGCACTAAGCAGAGATTTTATTAAGGCTGAAGTCCTGCATGGTCAGCCTCGGCTATTACACACACACACACACACCATAGCAGTGGATGTCCTCAGCTAGAGAGAAAGAGCCGAGAAAGGGGAGGATGAAGGTTATGAAAGACTGTAGATGGAAAACGAGAGAGGAAGTGACAGAACGAGAAGACGGAGAGGCTGCACAGCTGGCCTCGGCCCAACAAATTCATTTTGTGGGGCCACAAATCAGTCAGTGTTATGTGAGTCACAATCCGCAACTTGTGTTTGCAGTGAAACGGCAGCGAGGGCTCACAGTGTTGGAGCACGATCAAAGTGGATTGCGGTGCGAGTGAACACACCCCACCGGAGCGGGCCTGGAAAGCATTTTGCTTTTAATTCACTTAAGTTCCCTGTTTAGCTCATTTAATGAATGCTTGTGTTAGAAGCTTTAAATACAGCACTGTTATCCACCTACAGCACAGCGGTTGACCCTACGTGGTGCAGACCAGTTCAGTCATGCATAAATGGCAACCATCCCCACGGGGCGTGTTGTGTACAAAAACTACCTTGTTTAACCTCATCTTGTGAGTGTACATTCAGTAAAACTGACTTTCACCATTTCATAGAGGAGAGTAGCATTAGGTCTGACAGTGTAATATATTATTAGTGAATATTCTTAAGTGTATAAACTTCATACGACACAGCACCAAATCAAAACATACACATCCTAAAATGCAAGGTGAACACATGCCAGGATTCTTCTGTTATACATCACAGTGTGTCTCTCTTAGAAATACCTCTAGAATGGATTTCTATTTCCATGTGCAGCAACCATAGCGCTCGGTACAGTAATGAGCTAGGTGATATTTAGTGGGTGGCCCTCCAGACTAAAGCAAAGTGACAGCTGCATGCTAGGTTGTAATTTGTTTCTTATAAAACCCCAGTTCGGTGTCCGAGCTCATTACTTGTGAGAATGTGTCACACAGGTTGTATTTCACTGGTAAGTAAACAGCACTTTTAAGCACACAGAACCTCCAATCTCCAGGGCTGATGCAAGATGCAATCATATCTCTGCTAAGCTACATTGTGCCAAGCTGCAGTTTTAATGCATCTGACTCAAGATAACTGCAATTTTTTAGTGCAATGTGGTGAACTGTCAGGAAAAAATGATTTATGGTTTACAAGTTTGTTTGTTTTTTACAAAGAATTGTAAAATGAAAACATGATTTTGTCATTCAGATTTATGCATCCATCTCGGCGATGTCATTCGTTTCATTTGTCAGAATAGTTTTACAAGTAGCATTTTTCAAATATATATATATATATATTAAATATCTAATTTTGGAATAAACCTCTTTTAATTGTTGTTAGAAATGTCTCTAGAAAAGTGCATGCATGTAAGATCCAACCAATTCTGTTGTGGTTTGTACATTTGAATAAATGGAAATAGCGCTCTATTTTTGTAGCAAGAGGTTGAAGCAATCTCTATTTAGAGTTTGCTGCAGGCAGCATCCCAGAGGACTCCGGGACTTGTAGCTGCACTTGATTGTGTTTCTTCTATCCATGTCTCTGGAGCGTTTGCATCAACTCAAGCGTGATGCTTTCCATAGCACGTGTCACTTTACCTGATTTGAACATGATTGACATGTGAGGCCGACCAAGCCTTCATTATCATATTCATTACCTGTGTTATTGGAAGCCACACCTGCAGGGCCAAGCTTTCCACCGTGTCTGCAGGCGAGCCTTCCCAGGAGACACAAGGTTACTCGTGCCTCTTTTCTCTAGCTAATGTTAGTCTTATATGGAACTACTCTCATCATGACTTGTCCTATGTGAGCTGTGACTGGGTGTGCACATGGAGAGATCCCATCAGGACAAATTAGGAAAACCATGAATAAACTTGTCCGTGAGGGAGGAGGCAGGGAATCAGGATAGACATCCGAGTAGCACCTCCAAGGCTTTAAGCTGATGTGATTTACCCCAAATGGCTGGATAACACCAGGATGTTGCTGCTAACAGTTGTGTTTTCACCACAGAGAAGAAGGAGTGATCTATAGAGATATCTTTTTTTTCCAACTTTAGTGATAAATGAAACCTGTACCCAGTCTGAAAGGTGAGGACAGAGATGGAGACTTGTGTTCGCAGCCAGAAAGGTGATAAATCGAAACAGTGATAACCAGAAATGAACTTTTTATCCGTGTAGTCGGTTGCTCCGTTTTTGATAATTTGTTGCTGTAACACCCCGATCCATCAACAAAAAAACAAGTTGATATGAGTTGGTTGGCAATGTTAATCATTCGAAGCGTTTGCTGACAGCATCATGAATGAGGAATGAAAAGAAAACTCTTCTTTACCTTAGGCTATATCGTTTTCATTTTGTGTGATCATTCCCTTCAACAAACTTATTGTATGTGTGTGTGCTAATTCAGCTGTTGCTTGTGAGAGCTGAAGTCAAGAAATCATGCGGAACCAAACACCAGTTTGGACGCTGTATGAATGGACGGATCGATTGATTGATTTGTGTTAGTGTGTAAATCCTGGTTGCCTGCAGATGGTCCTAAAATCCCCTCAGCATGATTAGCGGCTTCCCACTGAGAATGCGAAGTAGCCCACATAATGTATCAGGGCTCAGACAGAGGGGGTCGAGTGTGTGTGTGTGTGTGTGTGTGTGTTTGTGCTGGCAACCTTTGGTATTTCTCTAAAAGCCGATTCTTCTGATTGTTTGATCGCTGCACTGAGACAGTGTCACTGCAGAGAGGAATGTGTGTCTCTTTTAACCCATGAGAAGGGAAGATATTTATGGAGCATCCCTGATGTTTCATCAGAGTAACCCCGGCTCAGTGAGGCACGGTGGATTGACTGGAGCCTCATGATCATCTGTATCAAAAGAAGTCCCCGAACAGTCAGATGTGTGTGTCACATGGTCCACACTGGCCAATAAGGGTATCATTGCTTTGTGCTGAACTTTTCATTTCTTGTCAGTCTTTCTTGGGAAGGCTTGTCAAAGAAATGATCTTGCTTCACTGGTCACTGCATCAGTCACGCCTCAGCCCATAGTTGCTCTGGAAAATTGCCTGGGCTTTAGAATAGTCCCCAGCTCAGGGCGTGGAATTGTCTGTGACCAATATCGTTTTTTCCCTCAGAAAATGATTTTTTTTTTTCCAATTCTGGGTTTATTGAGACAGCCCCCAAAGCATACACAACATAATCCTACATCATTTTCTTGTGTCTAGTTAAAAAAAAAAAAAAAAAAAAAAAAATTGCACAGCTCATTTTATCCTTCGGCTCTATGTGTCCCCACTTTATTTCATTTTCTATAAACATAACATTGGCTTTTGCCATGTCTTTATCAGACAAGAGTTTCCTTATCTTCATGTTGTAGAAATAAGTAACCAAAAGCACAAATTCAGGCCCGCGTAGTAGTGCGATGTAGTTGCTACAGCACAAAAAGCCAAAGTGAGCCAGTCCCTCCTTGATTGCTGACCTGTTAAACTGCCAAATGTAAATATGGAACGGAAACGTGAATATTGTACAATATTTCTTACAAATCAAGACGTGCCTTTACTGATCCATGTCTAATTAATCAGACAATATAAAAGACATGTTGTAGTGAAAATATAAACTTAACTACAAGCTTTCAATACAGCTTTCAGTATTTATCTTCTTCATTCTGATGAATGGAATTCCATTCATGTCTCATGCATGTCTTACATACTAATTAATGTAAGTCCAACATTCAGTTTTTTTGCTCTGTTTTTGGTCCCTACCAACTCCTGAGGGAAATATCTGGCTCTTTAGCTGCTAAATGTTTACATTTGCGTTATCAGTGGTTATAAACCTCATAGATGTGGGTCAATAGAGGCCTACTACACCCACTAGTAGGTGTTGTCATTGATTCAAATGGGCGATCAGCAAAGGAAGGAATAAAAGAAGAGAACAGCGACCTCTAGCGACTGTAGTAATTATGACAGGAGCAAAAGCTGAAAGTCAGGCTCTGTTGTAGGCCTATAGACAGCGTTAAACGCCATAAAGTATGGAGGTCATGGGGGATGGGACACAAAACACAGGACCTTAAGTTTCACTCTCGCTTTGCAAACAGTTATTTTAAACCGAAACAAATCTTTTTCCCCAAACTTGTGGTTTTGTTTCCTAAACCGAAAGAAGTTGAAGCTTTGTTGCCTAAACCTAAATATACTGTTTTGTTTTTTTTGTTAAAAATGTAACGTTTATTTCAGTTTTACATGTTAGAACATGTTGCTTTTAAGTTTTGCTTTCACTTTTACAGTGTAGTAGGTGTAGCAGGCACTTACTGACCCACGTCTATGAGGCTTATAACAACTGATAACACACATTTAATGAACTGATAACAGTCGATTTGCGTGAGCTGTATCTATCCGCCGCTTGTTGCTGGACAGGTAATGTACAGTCAGTTTAAAAAAATAGCTGCTGCGGCCAAAAAAACGTTCACATCCAAGTAGTCATGTGATCTATTGCTAACATAAAAAATATTGATTATAGCCACTTTAAATATCTTTTTTAATGCATGATATTTAAGTGTAAAGGGATACTTTTTATGATGCATAAATTTCTGCTTTTACTACCCTAAATGATTTAAATACCTTGACCGGGGTATAATTATTCCTGACTTTGCAATTAGTTTCTCTCAGTCTCTTTCCATATCCGATCACTTCATGACTATAAATTGAAATAAAGTCATTTTGGCCTTTGCTAAGTGAAGAATCTTTCAGCACAAATAATCCTTTCAAAAAATGCAATCACACATTTGACCTTGCTGGCTCTTCTGGCCGGGAGAAAGCGTAAGGGGATAGAGAAGCATCCTTCAGTCATTTAACAGACTAATGGAACAGATTTGTTCAAAAGCCCCTTGACATCTCAAAAGAAGCCTTCACCTTTTAACACACAGTATCAGTTGGCCGGGTTGCCCTTCACTCTTGAAATAAGAAACAGTGGTGTATTTCGGTGCAGAATTGTGCATCAGTTTCCGTTGAATGCAGATTTAGATAAATATTTGATCCTCAGTGGTATGGTTATACAATGTGAGACTGAGAGTAATTCATAAATATCGCTTTTGGTCAAAGTGTTTATCAACATCTTGGTCATTTCCTCAAGTGATGAATAGACACGTGTTGAAGATAGATGCCCTTCAGCTACACCCACACCTGACATACAGTATGATGCAAAGCGTCCACTGATTTACCACCATATGGCTCACATCACTCATTCCCCCAATGACCAGGATGGAGAGCACTTCATCAAGGAGAGAGGGCAGCAGTCGTAATAGTTGTGATTGGGGTTTGGTCAGAGCAGAGAGGGGGAAGGGATAGGGGAATCTCAAAATCAGCCAACCCAAACAAACACCTGCTTCTCCCCATCACCCACCTTCGCTTATTCCTCAATCAAGCTAGGCTTTGTTTGCGTTTGTTTGCTAAACAAAAACGGCCTCGCGAGCTCTCCATCCCGTGTCAATAAACCTGAAGAGGCAAAGCGATCAATGACAAAGACGGCATTCAATTTGCGTTTAAATCCGAGGCTAATCAGCTAATTTGCTTGGTTCAATGTGGTATCCTAAGCTCCCCACAAAAGGCTGCTCAAATGTCCTGGTAATGAGCATAAAGATTGTTTTCTCATCTTACATAAGTCAGTTAACTGTGGTCGGAGGGGTCGAGTTATACAACCGCCACAGTTTTTCATTATTATGTGTCAGAAAAGTATGCCCTCGTTGAATGGTGAGGCTGCAATAGAACATAGAAGGTGGTCTTGGGGAGCAAAGTGAGCCACACATATATCATTTTATGCTCTGGATGTATTTTTGTTATCAGTAGATCATTGCAATAATGCACAAATTAGTTTGTTTTACTGAAATTAGGTTTGTTTGTCAGGAACTGCTTTGAAAATTACCCATTTTTATTTTAACGCAGGCTGTATATGTGGATGATTAAGTCGTTTTTTATGTTGAATAAAATGAAATAATTGAGTTTTATTATTCTATTTATTATTATATTATTGCAGCTTTCAAGTTACATACATACATATTGTAGTGTGTTGTTCATTCATGCCCTCACGCTAATGAAAATCCATGTCTAAATAGCCCAAACAACCTCCTCTAATTAAAAATGTATTGGATTTTTCTTTTTGTATGCTAGAGACGGGCAGGATACAGCATTTCCCCCTAACTGCTGGTGTGGAAAATGCCAGTGTTGAGGAAAACAAATTCTAATGCAGCGTACAATGTGGTGGAAATTATAATCAAACGTGATTGATCTGTTTATTCTGAACTGGTGCAGGCAACAATTTAACATCATTACTTTCCCCAAAGACGGAGTCATGCGCTTTAAAATAAACAACAATCAGTCTTATTTCACTCTCCTCCAAATGACACCATCATGTGTGTTTGGTTTATGCAGCCATTTACTCTTGCTTTGGTCGATGAATTCATTCATTCAATCACTCCCATTCAGCTGATTCATTTACCTATTCACCGCCGCAGACTAACAGATGTAAAAGTATGCTGCTGGGTTCGTGGATGCGATGCAGTCGTCCCGCCTCGCCTTTAATTAGAGCATGATAACATGTTTTTAAACTCTATCCTTCACTGGTTCATGTTCCCCATGAAAGGCTCATAAATAAATTGAGGAGGAACATCCACTTTTGAACTCACTGGGCTTCACAGTACAAGGAGACAAGCGCTGCGTTTGCAGGAAGATGGAGCAGGCGGTGACAGGAAGCGGTCTAAAATCACACATTATAATATGTAAATATGTAAAATACAATAAAATAGAAAGTGTCATGGGCTGAGATTTTGTCCTGCAGATCAATAAGCCTGCCTCTGTGTAGAAACCACATGAAACAAGGAAACCCAACATTTACAGTAGTCTCAGTAGGCTCTTTATATCCATGGCTGCGTTCTCTACACTTCATGGCACTGCAGTTTAACACATCTCTGACTGGCCGTCAGGATCTACTGTATGTTTGAAGAGAGACTAAAATAATGAACATTGACTCAGAGTGCATTTATTTTATTGGCTTTAGGAGGAGCTGACAATTTGAATGTTCCTATGCTGGGGTTGCATGGTACCGGAGGGAAAGAGCTTTACTGACCCATAAACAAACATCAGATTTGGATCAATAAGCCGAGTGGCCAATGCCGCCTTCAGTCGCTCGCCATAAATCTCCGAGGGCCGCCCTCTCCCTCATTAAATTATAAAGGATCTGCGAGCCGTGAAACACTAACGGAGAAGCATCACCATGGTTGCTAAAAATAGAGGCTTAAACAAAAGAGGGCTTTTTTTTTCTTTCTTTCTCCACGTCCACATTGTTACTCAAGAATCCTTTTAACTATCCACTTCTTTCGTTCCCTGAGGTCAGGAGAGAGAGGTGGCCAAACCCAGGCATCCCAGCGTGCTCGTGTGTGTTTGCAGGGTGTCGTCCGTGCGCATCAACAAAACAGGAACACGTCCCCGTGATGTCACGATGAGGGAGATACAGCTGTTCTGGCGGATGGGAACACTCTCACTGAGGCGCTCCATCTCTGCCAGCAGATCTGAGGGGCATCTTGTTGCCCAAATTTAAATTGCAAATCCACTTAAAGTATAAGTCAAGAGTGCTCCCAGCTAAAATGCAAGCCGTGTTGGACCTGGAAGACTTTAAAAAATCATGGACCTTGCACTTAGGAAGATTACATTTTCATGAGATGAAAAGGGGGGGTCCCAAGACGTCGTCGTCGTCGTCACCTTAAAAAGGGGGCACACAGCAAATGATATTCATTCCAAAACAATATCATATTGGCTCCTAATGTCTCATAATATACATTTCACAACCGGTCGTATGTTTGCAGTGCAGTGAGAAATGGGTGCCGTGTTCTTGGTGATGTGAAACTAATCAGGGAGAAAGAGCAGTTTCCACACTAGTGACTTTTCAAGGCCCCGTGGTATAAATATCAACCATCTGTGATGCCATCTGCATTGGGGTGCTATATCATGCACCAAGGCCAGGCCACCAAACGCAGACAGGCTTCCTCTCGTGGCACTGTATCTGCACCGCTAGCATGAGACAAGTAACCTATCGCCGAATCACCACTATCAACAATGGATCTGCCCCATACGTTATGTAGGGTTGTCATCCCTTAAGTGAGGTCATCTTTTAAAGGAGCGATCATGATAACCTCAGCGTTGTATAATGCATTGCACAGCTGCATACTCCACCCTGTACGCCTCCAGATCTCATCTTTCTGTGGAAAAGCCTGCTTTATGGGGGAAAATTGAACATAGATGTAATATATGTTGGCTATCAGGTGCGTTTTCAATCAAGAGTTTTTATCTGAACTTCGATTACAGTAGGGCTGCGGTGATTGCAGGGGCAAACGTGCCTGTTACAACCAGCCATCCATCACAGTTTGACAGCTGATATTGCAGCAGTTTAGAGTAGTTATTTTGTACTTTTACTACACTGTGTTTGGAGCTGGCTTCTGTGAATACCGACTTCTGCGGAGACGAGTCGCAATGAGACCGTGACCTTTTGTATTCAGCTTGAAATACAAAGGTAAACCGAGCAACACAAGCAAAGAAAAAGGACGCAGACGAGTGTCGTTATGAACAAAATACCCCGACAACACAAAACTGAAGACATCACATCACCGCGTCTTATCTTTTCTGCCTCTTGCAACATCTGGAATTGTGTTGTGACCTCTCCGTCTCATCAACTGTTCTCTGCTTACATGTGTTTCTTTGTGTCTGCAGCGAGAAAGAGGGAGACGGAGTGTATGTGTGTGCGTGTCTACTTGAGCATGTGAGGCATTTTTTTTCAAGCTATCTAGTTATTGGAACGGAAAGGAATGGAGGATGGCTGGTGCTGAAGAGCAGGCCACTCGAGGGGGAAAGAGAGAGCGAGAGAGAGAGCGCAGGGCCCGCTGGCGAGTGAAAATCCTTTTGTTATTTCTGTAGATTGTTGAGACACAGAAGAGAGGGGGGATTAATTTGTCTCAAGGTCTGAGAGCAGCAGACTGCAGCACTCCCCCTTCCTGTTTGTTTGCCTAACTTAGACCACGCTGCTCTTGTGAAATATCTTACCCAAAGCCAGCGATGGGATAAATATTGTGTGACAGTTTTGAAAAGATTGATGGAATAATCCTAAAATTGAGAAGCAAATAAAAAAAGGGTAAGCGTGCAAAAACATGCCTTCTGGTTCAAAACAGATGTTTAACGTGCCTTTGATCACAAGCATGCGTCATCACAGCCTGCGAAATATAAATAGCGTGGAAAATATATCGTGCTTTAAAATTTAAAACATGACGTTTTTCTTGTTTCTTGATGTAAAATCACACCAGGTTAGATTCAAATCCTTAAGAAATAGTAATAGTAGTGAATTCATACAAATAGTCAATAGTGAATTCATACAAATAGGTTTGCAAATAACAATTATATCGATTACAAATTAATCTGCAGATGATTTCCTGGATTAATCTATTATTTGTTTTGTGTGTTAAATGTCAAATGACAGTATATCACATATGCAGAGCCCAAGGTGATGTCATGAAATTGCTTGTAATGTCGACCAACAGTCCAAAATCCAAAGATATTCACTTTAGGATCACATAAGGCAAGGAAAAGTTGCAAATCTTTTCATTTTTAATTTTAAAGGTGCTAAATGCGATGTTGGAAGCATTTCTATCGCCTCCGCACAGATCTCAACATGGCGACGGCTGAGCCGGCGGGTCGCAGCTAACGGTGCTAACATCGCTAGCAGTAAAAGCAAGTGCAAAATTGCTGACAGAGCTAACAGTGTTAACCAGAGGATGGGTGCTACGACTCTGCGACGGTACCGCCGT
>CAKALG010024248.1:0-10630 GCA_916700815.1 Helicolenus hilgendorfi
TGACAATAAGAGCTATTGCGGACCATCTGCCGCCGATGCCCTCCCAACAGCCGCCGCCGACTCAGGGACAAATAACTCTGTGTGTTGTGTGTGTGTGTGAAAGCTGCTTCTTCCAGCCTTCTCCTCAGCTACTCTACAGTCACTTGGCTGTTTCTCCCGCTGGGCCTCATGCTGACACATCTACCTTTCAGGAAAATGGGGCACAGCAGCAGCGGGGCATGTAAAAATATTTACAAACTCAATTAAAAATGTAGGAGTCTGTTAAAAAATCCTGAGGAAAAAAAAAAGACCCTGAAGTCTCAATTAACAAAAATGTATTTTTAGCTTTACATAAACCCAGAACATACTGGGCTCGTTGACCTGAAGTATAACAACAAGGATAATATCAGTGAAATACACTCAATATCACAAGTTTGTTTCCGTACGATGCTCAGACTATGCACAACATTGTTGACACATGAAATTGCTTGGAAATATATATTTAATTTGACAGTGATTTGATTTGATTGTAATTATTTCTGCAAATAATGAAACAATAAATAAAGTATAGTTATGATAAAATCACTTACATTCTGCCCACATCTGCTTCGACTGCTCTGGTTACACTTTGATGCCACTAAAGCAGGAATTCAATTGTGAAAGTAACAGATTCACAAAACAGTGAAAGGCTGTGTTTTCCCACGAAAATCACATTTTAGTGTCTCTGCCGGCGTCTCGCAGACATGAACCAACAATGTCTGATACTATCACAGGAAATGTATTATGTGTGTTGACGCCTCCCAAAAGTAACAGGGGGACAGAAACATGTCAAAGCAGACAGTAGTCTGTATTTGGTATTTCATTTCAAAGAAACACCTTAAAACTTACACCAGTCATTTTTTTGGGCAAGCGCACAAAAGCTGTGAACACAGTGACAAAATATGCAGCATCATTCACATTCAATTAAAGTTGCGTTTTTTGCCATCTGGTCCAATATTCACTCTCTTTTTAATTTGCTCTGCACCAACTCCTGAGAAATGATAGGCTCTTTAGCAGATAAATGCTCCTCTATCTATGTTCACCATCTAACTTTGTTCCATCTGTGGTTTGGTGCTGGGCAGGTATGGTAGAATCATAGACTGTATATAAGGGTGCTTTCACATCAGGGACCCGGGCCCGCATCCGAGTACACTTGATTGATTAGTGTGAACGCTACGTACCGTACTCGGGCACAGTTCGTCGATCCGTACCCGAGTCCACTTGGAAAGGTGGTCTGGAGTACGGTTCAGGTGTACTCGGGTACGGTTCGCGTCAGGTGTGAAAGCCAACCGTACTAAAACACGGGTTGGACCGCTGTTTAACGCGAGTAACGTTAGCAGTTAGCGAGTAGTTTTGAAAGGGCAGGCGTTATTCAACGCCGCCGGTCTCCTCCAAAAACTGTATATATACAAAACTGTTTCATATCTACAGTATGTCTGTATCTGCGCGCAGCATGTGCCGATCTCATCTTCTGAGCTGCACGGCCGTGGATGATACAGCAGGAAGGCAGGCGAGAGGTTCTTTAAAATATAGACAATAGGCAATGGGGTTGAGTTATGTTTGTTATTTTATTTAGCTGATTTAGATCTGTCTCTGAAGACTCTCAGCTGCTCAGCGGGCAGAGAGAGAGAGACGGGCTGAGGTCGGAGCCAACGTGTAGAGTCGGCATATTGTCACATCACACTCGGTGAAATAAGAGTTTATTTCGGCCAAACCAGAGTTGGTGATTGACGACCACAGTATTGGTGAGTTTTATTTTGTTTTTGTCCAGTTTGAATGAAGGGTTTTACGATGCTCCACCACTAGAACAGCCGATCTCAACATAAACAAAAATCGCAATCGTACTCGGGCTCGGTACGGATCAATCGTACCTAATGTGAAAACGCCCTGAGAAGTGGATGTAGTATACAACCTTTTGTTGTAGAATGATAAATGAATGAACCTCGTATCTTGAAAATCAATGCATTCTAGTAGCATGTAAATTTACTCATTTACCCTAGTATTAAATCTGTCCAGACTTCTGGATTCATCACGTGTGTTGATGTTTTTTACATTAGTAAAAAAAACAAATAATGTCTGAAATGTCCATCTCAGCTATCAGCACATCACCACAGTGAATGACTTTCAGTTCCAAAACTAATAATCCATGAAAGTTTTTTATTTTCATCATAAAAAAGTAGTCCTTCTTGCTTGTGCCTCCCACATGAACTTAAACTGAATTAATGTCCTAACACCCACCACCTCCACCTCCAAATTAAAACTCAAAATAAACCTTAATAAAATCAACCGTAATGTGATACCCTCATTTACACCTGCGCTCACACACTCGCGTTTTGCCAGCATCCGCTGCAGGTACAGCTGCTGCCTCTGGATGGGAATAATAATGAAGCTAATTAAGCGCTCCCACACTGTGTTGTCAAATATTTATAGTCCAATATCAGCTCTGCTGTCAAATGATTACTGCCTGTCATCGATGAAGTCACAACAAGTTCAGCGTGACTTTGATGTCTCACAGGTTTCTTTTGTTGTATCCTCGTCTCTTTCACTCTCCGTTCATGTTTCGGCATCTTTTTCCGTCCCAGTTTTTGTTCTCTGTTTCTATCTTTATTTCCCCTCCGTTTGCTCTCGTATTTGTGTTTCCATCCCTGTTTGAATGTATCTTGTTTGTCTCTCTTTTGTCTTCCTGCGTGATGTGCAGTGAGTCGGAAAAGATGAAAGATATTAATTTACCATAGTAACCAAAAACAAGGTCGAAACTGCCAGGATCATTTACAGTTCCACACCTCCTCATCTAGCTTTCTGTTGCTTTCTTTCCCCTATCAGCAGGGTGAATGGAGACTGATGGGATGTCAATTAGATCATTCAGGTTGTTAGCCACGAGGCATCGCCGTTACCCAGCAACAGCTTACTAATGGTTGAATATGGCCAATAATCTGAAACAAGTTCTCGTGTGGACTTGCATAATAGTATGTAGATGACCTTCCTGACAAATTTGGTTGTGTGTGTGTGTGTGTGTGTGTGTTGCAACCTGACACAATGAGAGCTAAATTCAACCATCTGCTGCTGTGCCCTGCCCACAGTCCTGAGCACAGGGTCAATCAAGGGTGTGTGTGTGTGTGTGTGTGTGTGTGTGTGTGTGTGTGTGTGTGTGTGTGTGTGTGTGTGTGTGTGTGTGTGTGTGTGTGTGTGTGTGTGTGTGTGTGTGTGTGTTGATGCAGCTCGTAGAATAGTAATGCATGCTGGCTGTGCCTGGGGGGGGGAAATGTAAAAAAGCAGTATACATGGTAGAAACACAATGTGGCCGATGTAAAGAAAACACCCAAAATGCACACAAACGAGTTTTGGAGGAGAGTTTTTCTGGAGGTTTCCTTCATCTAGTTAGTGACGTCTCGCAGAGCAACTTGTAAACTTTCTTTTTGTCATCTTAATCTCACAACATCAAGCAAACTGTTTGTTTTTTTTGCTGGTTTATGGCTCTGATTGTTTTAGGCTGTCTTTAATCAGTCATTTCATCATGATGGTGGACAAGCTGTTGCCGTAGCAGACGGACTAACTCTGACCTGTTGACCTAGTATCTATGTGGTGACACAACCCGTTGGCTCTCCCACACGTGGTCAGTGGGAGGATGGTAAGGGTCAAACAAACACGGACTTTTATCCAGGAGGCCGCTGTTTGTGTCCCGTGTGAAAATAAGTCAACATTGGCGTATTTTACCTTTTGTTATGCAACTAACATACTTAACTAACGTAAGTTACGTAACACACATACCTTTTTTTACGTAACAAACGTACTTATTTTAATCGGAAACACAATATTTTCCTAAACCTAACCAAATACTTTTGTTGCCTAAACATAACCAAGTAAACCTAAAAACTAAGTAAACCTACATTTTAAGTTTATTTTGAAAAAAAAAAAAAAAACACTGCGCATGTAAGGAGCGGAAACTTTGTTTTCTGTGCAGAGGTTTATTTTGAAAATACACTACATGTAAGAAGCAGAAACTGTTTCCTATGAACACAAGTTTATTTAAAAAAACAAAAAAAACAATGGGGAACTGTATGTTTCCTGTGAACGTGGAAGTCTATTTAAAAAAAAAAAAAAAAACGTTATAGTTAGTTGTGGGCACCAACAAGGAAATCATACTGAAGAATCTTCATTCCGGAAGAATCCTGATGTTGTCTAATGAAGCTATATAGAGAATTGGACGCAGGGTCAGGGCATTGAGTTTTATCGGTCTGCTAAAATGAGTGGATTCCTTTATTTAACTTCCTTTGGAGTCGTCCAACAATGTCCTATGGGTTTTGACCACTCAGTGGTTTCATACAAGGAAGTGGTAGTGTATTATTCTGCAACACCGTTTTAACGGGCCGCTATTGGCTCGAGGGCATGCACATTAAACGAGAGCGCAATGGTTCTCAAGCTGAAGCCATTGCACAGGGGTGAGTGAGCCCCATAATTATAGCTGTATTAGTGCCGGGATCAAATCTGCTTAATGGTCAACTGCATTTTTGTCCCTTGTTTAAACAACCTCTAATGTACCATTCGGAGTAGGTGTGTATATGTGATGTGTGTGTGTGTGTAGCCAGGCTGCACATATCTTTGGTGAAACCCAGTCATCCAGTCAAAAGCAGTGATTATTTGTACTATACTTTGTCAGTTGGTAGTGTATCTGTTCTTATTTGGTGATGAGGTGGTAGTTTTGACCAATAAACTGATGGGCATTATATTTTGTGCTTATGTGATGTTTCTTTGCACAGTTTGTTGACTTTTATATTTAGATTCATAGGTTTCAGGTTTCTCCGGGGAATATACAAATCTGGTGCCTGTGTTTGAGACGGTACCTCAGCAGAAAAACAACAACATTGGTCCTTTGTTCTTTCCCGGCAAGCAACCTCTCCTGGGTCTGTGTAATGACACAGGAGGAAAGTAGTATTACATCATATTCACCAACAGTCGATGTTAGTTTCTAGAGAGGTGGTAGATCAGAAAACAATACGGGCCGGTTTGGAAAGCACTAACAAGCAACCTATTTCGTCATGTAATGTAGGTTGGAGGGCTTGATGGTGTGTCCTATAGGGAGAAAGGGAAAGCAGAGAGTTTTGACATTAAAGTGTTGTAGGTTTGAGCCAAAAATGTTTTTGAGCTCCTCGGGCCTGAATGAAAACAGCCAGAATCAGGTTTGGTTTGAAGTTTTAGACCCGTGCGGGACTCACGGAAGCATCCTCGTCTGTAGTCCGAGAGTAGAGGGACATTGATTTCTTCGAGCTAATCAAACAAAGTGTGTTTTTTTGTGATTACAAGTATTGGACAGCAACTGTCCTGAAAACAAAGGAAAAAAGTACTAATGAATCATGAGTACTCAGCTCAGCACTATACTGCTGGCAGCTTTTCTCAGTTTTCCTCTGGCAGCATCTGTGTTTACGTCTCAGCTTCTTACCTCGTCTTCATACACAACAGCATCTGCACCACTTCTGATTATCAGCCTTTCACCGGAACAACTTTGTGTGTGTGTCTGAGTGAATGTGCAAGGATCCACATGTGCATCTCGGCTTGTGCCTCTGCAGACGTGGGTCTAGACCATTATAAAGTGGGGGGGGGCAAGCTGGGGCTGCATGCAATTTTAGGGTTACCAAATATGTTAAGTACAATTGTTACACATCAGCATTACACCCATAGGTATGGTTATCAAAAGACTAACAATACACATAAAACAATATGCACAAGAATACTCATTCACTGTTAACGTACACTTTATTTACCGCTGTCCATGAATAATTATAATTTCCCCTCTCTGAGGGTAGTATGTACAAAATAATTCACCATAGTTAGGGGCCCAGAGGTTTGCTGGGGAACCAGACAAATCTGCAAGCTAATGTTTTACTTGCTCTGGAAGATGCATCTGGTTCACCAGCGCTTTGGACAGATTTCCAACAACCTGAGATCTGACGGGTTGATCACAACCGTTGATCTAATATAGGGCGTGTTTGAGACGATGACTGTAAAGAGGAGCGCCGTTGAGGCGTTTTGGAAAACAACCAACATGGCTGCAGCTGATGTAGAACTTCCTGTTTAAGCCGCTGACCGAATCGCAAATGCGGCGTCTACCAGAGCAAATAAAACGTGTCAATCACAGACATATTGAATCGATAATTGTTGATGCTACACCGTCACCGCTCATCTCTGCACGCTGTACTCTGTTTACATTTTTCCGTTGCTCAGCGATACGACACAAGTTCCGTTGTTCTAATTGGTTGTAGGTCTATCCAATTGTGTCCTGAGGCATTTTTGGTCCTCGCTCGTTGTCTGGCAATGTCAATGCTAGTCGAGTCAATGCAAAGCTGACTCAGAGCTATTGCTCAACTGACCCGTATGAGTATAGAAGAACATTTTTTTTTTCAGTTTTGGTGAGCTCTTCCTTTTACCCCAAAGTTGACTCACTTGTCTAAAAGTAAAAGTGAACACATGCTTTTTCCTGTTGACCTGAGGGGTCTGGATGCTTCGTAATAAACAAGTGACTCAGAGATGCATTTAGGCCCGAGACCACTGAGTGCTTTATAGACAGGTACTGTCATGTCATTTTTAAAATATATCCTTAGACACACAGGAAGCACTAATATTTGAGGTATGTGATTCACCACCTTTGAAGTAGAAATAGTAATACATCACACTGTGAGTGGAAAAAAAAAGAAAAAAATCATACATGGACAATATGGGGAAAAAAAGTTACAAAACAGCAGTTAAATGACCCTTTAAGCATCTTTTGAAACATTTAAAGGTCCCATATTGTAAAAAGTGAGATGTTCATGTCTTTTTTATTATGAAGCAGGTTTAAGTGATATATAAATACTGTGAAAGTATCAAAACGCTGAATCCACAGAGAAAGACACACAGCCCGTATTCAGAAACTGTGTGTTTTAAACAATCCGGATTTCTCGCCATTTGTGATGTCACAAATCTACAATATTTAGACCATTTCACAGTTTTAAACGTAAACATTCTAAATGTGTCCCAGTTTATTTCCCGTTGCAGTGTATGTGAATGACATCAGCTGACAGGAAGTAAACATGGACCCAAGCTGTTTCCTAGCAACGCAATTCCGTTGCCATTCCGTTGAAATGCGCTAAAACGGAGCGTTTCTGACAGAGCATGAATACAGGTATATTCAGACAGACAGTATGAGAAAAATAACGTGTTTTTTGAACATTAAAGCATGTAAACATGTTCTAGTAGAAACACAAAATCCAAACACGAACCTGAAAATGAGCACGATATGGGACCTTTAACTGATTCACAGTTTTTTGATAGATGTGAAAAGTTACTCTATAATTTGCTACCTCTAAATCTCATCCAAAATTGACCTTTACTAGTGAGAAATTTAGGAGGATGAAGATCTAAAGATTGATGAGTTGAGTAAGAATGGACCTTAGAATTTGCTTTAGTCTTGAACTGCTCATGAATATTCCCTTCACCAGAAGGTATCTTATAAATCAAAACACATATTTGGGAAATATTGATGTCTTAAATAGTACGAATCTGGAGTTTTTGAAATAGAGGAGCAGAACTTTATACTATATCTGTCTTTCTAACTCTGTGTGGATGAGCTGTGTTTGGTTGCTGTGTGGATTCATCCTCTCTGCTGATAATATTTCATTGTAAAACACCAGAGACCGCTACAGTGGATTGTGTCTGTCTTCTGTGATATAAATCTCTCCGCTTCGACAAAGCAAATTAAGTTTGCGTTTAGGATTTCACTCCCAACAATACGACCTCCGCTGTGCGGTAATCCGTTAAACTGCGAGGAGAGGCGCACGCGGCACCGCCTTCGCCTGCCTGATATATGGATTTATTTCAGTTAGTGGGCACCCAGGAGTACTTTTCTAAGCTTTGCAGTAAATATACCTGTGTGAACACCCAGCATCGCTCACACACACACACACACACACACATAGCACCTGTCATCTAGGTAAACTGTTCCGCTCTGCCTGACAGAAGGACTCTGTCACAGTTTCAGTCTTCAGAGTGTCTGTCTGAAAGTCTGTCAGTGTGCAGCTCGGTGAATGGCAGCTTCCTCGTTGGAGTTGCGGAGTGACGGGCGGATTAAACCACCGCCGTGCTCACGCTGCTTCCTCCTCCCTGATAGAGAACCACACCATCATTCGGTTCTCCTATACCCAGGGGCTGTTCTCTGACAGGCCGCGTGTTCTCCGACGCAGACTCTAATCTGCTGAACCAGAGCACTTCCTGCTCTGTATGCGTCTTCTAGAAGGACAAGGATGGCGATAAGGACTGCTGCTCTCTGAAGGCTCCCTAATTAAATGCATCAGTAGTTCCTTTTCTCCTCTGGCTCCCAGGAGGGGACACACAGCATCCATGCGCTGCATGTTGATTGTTGTTGGCTTTTTTGTGTTTGATTTGTTTACAGCACGGATTGATAAGAGAGTTTAGTCATTGAGTTCTGCCTCTCTGCACCCGTCATTGTGGAAATGAAACCCCCCCCGTCATGTAAATCGTTTGGTTTCGGTCCATATTAAAGTATAATATTACAGTTCCCCACTGCCGCAGGAAGAATAGGAGCATAGTGGGGTATGTCTAGGCTCACTTTCCTCCTTCACAAGTCAAAGTTGTTGAAAGCAACGTTGTGTATACGACTCAATTATCCCGCTATGTAATTGCTGAATGAGATTAATTTCCTTCCTTCAGAGAAGGCCATTTTCCCGCCGACAGTATGAAAAACATCGTCCACACAGGGATGGAAGTCAATCACACAGGAATGACAAGAAACATTTTCTTTTATACTAGTTTCTGAGAGTTTTTCCATATCAGGACGGCGTTGCATTACGCTCCGTTGCCTGTCAATCAGCCGACACACACAAAAAGAAAAACTTTAAAACGTTTCTAAACCAATAAGAAGAAGAGTGAGGCGGAAAGCTGAAATGCTAAAACTGAGCGTGATGATCATACACTATGCATGCGTTGTAACAGCATCAAAACCTTGATACAATTTTAGGTTTTATTTGCACCGGAGAGACAGGACTCCTGCGGGGACGGAGATATTGGGATGAATGAGAGATTTGCTGACAACACAGCAAAATTCAATGAAACCGAGTGGGTTTGTTTGAATTTTTATGAAGACGGAAGCAGGTTAGAGTCAGCACTCTTCATGACCTCATCAAGGAAACATCAGCCTCCTACTTTACCCAGGACAGCAGCTGATATAAGACTATTTAACACCGTAGATATTCGTTTTGTTTTGGTGAGCAAAGAAGCGTGCTTTATTTTAATTTCACATGGAAGCCAATAACAGTTGTTGCTCTGCTAATTACAGCCTGCGATGCGTTTCAGCTGCACGTGTGGGCGTATAGGGTCACACGGTTATGGTTGTACTTTAAAACCATAGCAAAAACTAGATTGCTGAAAATTCAAATTACTGTAATGTGCATTGCAGAAATAATTGGGGGTCATGTACTGTATATGTCGTGAATCAGAATGACGTCAGTGTTTCTGCTTCAGGCAGTAATAGAAAACAGTGTTTGATTGATGTTAAGTGAATGAAGTAGTCCGTTTGCCTAACTCTCAGTCCTGCTGAGCACACACAAGTTCAGCTTTGAACAAAACCCAAGTGATTATTGGATGTGTAAAGACACAAATGTTAATAACAAGGCAACTTTGGAGTTATTTAAGGTGTATTCTTAGCCTGATTACTACGGTAATCGGTGTTTCATATGATGCCAGTATCTTCAGTATCTTCCCGCTACAACCAAATAATCGCAAATTGCGTTTTGCGTTAAATAAATTAGTGGCGTTAAAATGAATTTGCGTTAACGCGTTATTATCACGTTGACTTTGACAGCCTTAGTTGGATGTCAACGTTTTTGAATTCGGTCAGAGCAAGTGACGTGGTATATTGAGCAACATGGTATGAAAGTTACGTGGAATAATAACGAGTATAACAAGCAAGAAAGTCCAAAAAGGGCGGGTGGGAGCGTTGGTGGGTGAGTCAAAGAAACACAGGACTTTTCACCCAGCAGACCGCTTTCTGTGTCCCGTGTGAGATCAAAAGTAATCGTTGACTTTACGTTTTTATTTTAACACAAACTATGATCTTTTTTTCTCCCAGACCGGTCTCTGCACTGAACGCTCAGAGACTGATGACCCTCCAAACTAATGTGGAGTAAAGGACCGTTGGTACTGGGATTGGTAAATGTAATGTAATAACTGAATTTGGCTTACCCTATTATTACTGGAAAAAAAAGCATTCACAATGTTGTAACCCAGTAACTTCCCCAACATAGTTACAATATCGTCTGCAGTCAAACAAGATAACTCCAACTGGTGCTGTTCAGTTTAATGTTGTAATTTCATACATTTTGATATCATTGACGTGCACATAGACATAATAATCCGTGTAATCATTATATTTTTTTTCTCACTCACACTGTTTCGGATGTTTATTGTGTTCTCAGTGAACTCAAATGAAAAAAAATAAAAAAAACTGATTAGCTGTTTACACAAAATGCATTAGAGGAAAAAATGAAATACCCCATCTCTCTTTCAACACAGCCTGTGTGTGTGTGTGTGTGTGTGTGTGTGTGTGTGTGTGTGTGTGTGTGTG
>CAKALG010024252.1:0-10644 GCA_916700815.1 Helicolenus hilgendorfi
CCCCAAATATTTACATATATTGCTTCAACAAATATAGAAAAAAAAATATGTAGAATATAAAAAAGACTAAAAGTAAATATTAAATTAAATGTAGAACTGGGTGTTAAGAATTAAAAAGATGGCATTTATTTTCTTAAGTGGGAGTTTTGTTGCAGCAGGTTTCTCCAGATGCCATACTTAAAATTCATGATGAGTTTGAGTGTTGAAGTATCAGAAAGCTCTGCCTTAGGATGTCAGGCTGGGATTAATGAGGGTTTTAAAACATTTACAATACAGTTAAGGGCTCCACCTTCCTGAGCTTTTAAAGGGCATTCATTGCTATTGTGTAATTAAGACTTGATTACAGCGACGCTCCGTTTCGGTCCATTTTCAGGCTGCTTGTTAACAGAAGTGTTAGTACTAATCGAAAACATCGCTCCATTTCTGGCCTCCCTGCCCTGGCCACCAGTCAAGTTCAGGATGCGTTTTAAAATCGTGCTGATCACTTACAAAGCTCTGCCTGGTTTGGCCCAGGAGTACATTATCTGAACTGCTGACTCCTCTTATCTCTGTGAGATCCCACAGGTCCTCAACCTAATTACTGATGATGATCTCAGATTAAACCAAACAGGCGAGCATGCCAACACTTTTTGCTGCTTTTTAGATTTTTTCTTGTATTTGCTTTTTTTTTATGCCAGTCTTTTCTATCTTATTTTTTATATGACCCTCACAATATATCCACTTGTAAGTTACTTTAAAATGCTGAATTATTTAAAAAAATATGTCTACTATTGCTCAGGTTTTACTCCTTTTATTGTTTCCTAGCAAGTCTAAGAATCTGCAGCCATGCTAGTGGCTCTTATTGTTTTCTTAATGCATCCATGGTATGCCAACAAGCTCATGATGACAATGTTAAGCATTTATAATGTTTACCATATTCACCATCTTAGTTTAGCATGTCAAGGGATCACCAAAGTAATTCGGATTCATCATCTGGGAACCATAAATATCTGAACAAAATATTGTGCCGATCCATTCTGTAGATGTGGAGATATTTCATGATAAGTGAAAACTTTAACCTACTGGTGGCGCTAGAGGAAAAATCAGAGGATCACCAAAGTCTGCAGGCTTCACCCTCTGGCGATCATGAATGTCTGTACAACATTTCACAACAATCCATTAAGTAGCTGCTGAGATATTTCAGTCTGTACTAAAGTGACCGGAAGACATTGCCATCACTAGAGCCACACTGCTAGAAAGGTGCCCCTATAAATAGAGTGATTATGTATTCTCTTAGTGCCTATGTTCCACCTATAAGGTATAGCAAGATTGATTAATTCACTCTGACTGTATGCGCAGTGTTTATTTAAGCATTTGTATTCAGCGGTTGAGCTGCGGAGCTAATCTACCATGGTGTGAACCTTATTACTTTTCTGCAAACCCTTAAAATTGCATATTCATTTTCTCTGCCTAAATTACAGGATACCGTTTCATTTTCTGCTCTCAAATATGTTGTTCTGTCGAAAAAAGCTGACAAAGTCAACTCTCCTCTCTCCTTCCTCTTAGACTTTGGCAGTGGGACACAAACTAACACCGACCACGTTCAACTTCAACCACGCCCAGTGTATCCTCTACGCGTTGGGGGTCGGCATGTCCACCAAGGAGCCAGACCATCTTAGGTGTGTATCTGTGTATGTTTATGCAAATAATAACTGCCCTAAGGGGTCTGAGAAGTCAACCTGTGTGAAATTGAACATTTCCATGCAGGTTCCTGTATGAAGGCCACGAAGATTTCGCCTGCCTCCCCACCTTCGGGGTCATTCCCTCCCAAGCAGCCATGATGGAAGGCGGGCTGACCTCAGTCCCTGGACTCGACATAGATTTCACACAGGTTAGAAAACATACATCATGTCTGTTTTTTTTCTGGGTGTGAATGTGCTTCTAATCGTTGCATGCTCATATGCATATTCGTATCCATATGGTATATTTCAGTCAGTAATAATGCACACATCACTCATGCTAATGAGGTATGATTGTATATCACAGCTGTTCTAATGTTCTGTGTCAGATATTGCACGGAGAGCAGTATCTGGAGCTCTACAAACCTTTACCAACCTCAGGTATTTCCTTCTCTGCTATGATATATATAAGCACTTAATGTAATTACTGTAGATTTTACATTGTATTAAGTACAGTAAAGCCATTTCAGAGCCTCACTGAATCACTTGGCTTCATGTTATTGTATTGAAAATGTCACATAAGTGGGAGCAGTCTGAGTTTAATAGATCATTTAGACTTGAAACTGAGTCTCTAGGTCTTTGCCTCCACATATAAGACCTCTCATTTGGGCCAGTTTACCTCTTAAACCATGATGGATTTTTATTTTATATCCATACTGAGAAAATGACTACATACTGTATGGACCAGTGTGGCGCCAGTTTGTGCCTCTCATTTATTATCATTACATTCAAGTCTAAGCTTTTGTTTTTCTAAAAGAGAAATCCTTGACAGTCTATCTATTATAAAAAATAGTTAATTAATTAATAGTAGATTCATTGATCAATCGTTTGCCTCAGTACAAATCAAGTGAGGAGATGTGTCAAGAGTCTTTTAAGGATTGTTAAATGACCTTATGGACAGTCAGGGACGTTTAGCTCTGTGACTCAGACATAATGATGACACACGCGAGGCATAAAGTGTGGCTAGGCACAGTCTTGTTATGAAGTACAGAGCTAGTAATATTAATTACTTACAGGACTAAAGTATGGTACATTGTTAAAGTATGATGTAAAATACCTTTCCAGGTACACTAACGTCTCATGCCACCGTAGCAGACGTGTTGGACAAAGGATCTGGAGCCATCATCCTCTTGGATGGTGAGTTTTTCTTTTCCCTCCAGGGTTCACAACTTCTATCATAGAGTGTGTTTATTCCACATTCATTTGTTTTCATCACTTTAATGTGTCTTTTCCCGAAAGTTGCCTCTCAGGCTGAATTAATGAAAGTTAATTTTCAGTCCTCGTCTGCGGGGATTTGAAATAATGGACTGAGAACGGCTCATATTTTTGTTTGACAATTCCATATAGACGGATGATATTAGAAACCACTCTGATCTATAATTAATCCGACTTAAAACAAATAACATGGGACCTGAGGTTCCCTGAGGATTCGCATGGGGATGGAATTTTTTTCTTTATACACACAAAAGCAGTCAGCTTCTGTTATCCTCCCAGAGTTCTTTCTGGGCGAGACAACACGTTACAGTCTTTGTTTGTCTTTGTGTCTGGTTGTATTTTTGAATTGACCTAATGAAATTAACCAGCCAGTACATCACCAGGAGTCTGGATTTGATTCCTCCTGACAGCTGCTAATTGTCTCTTCACAGTCGGCCTCCATAAGGCCGTTTCCTCATGCTCTAATTTTACTATAAATGTGCCGTAATGAGGAAATGTGGCTGAAGCAGGCGTTCTCTTCCCTGTGTTTATTGTTATACACAATGTCATGATATGTGGAATTGTGTTGGATTGAGTGTCATTCAAAATGATTGTAGGGAAATGGTTAATAATTGAGTTACTTTTGCCGCTCCATAGTGAACATCCACCGCACATTGGTGAGTTTATCATTCTGAAACACAGCGAGACATCAGTCCAACGCATATTGACAAACAACAAAAGAGTAAAGTAGATTCTACTGTATTTAAAACTGTAACATGAACTGTAGAAGTCTCTCTCTGTCTGCACCGATGCTAGGTTTACCTCAGCCTTAGCAAGTAGAGTACAGTTATAATTTACTTCTCTAAACATACAAAATAGTCAGCGGTGGAACTTCACTACTGTAAGTACATCAAGTACCGTATCATTTTGAGTAGTTTCTTTTTTTACTAGGCAACACTTCTGCTCAACTACATTTCAGAGACAACACATATGACAAAAACATATGATGACATTGTTAAATATGAAGGATTTTTATAGTGTAAACTACCCTAAAGTATGTTAAATAGTTAAACTTAATACTGTATGTTGCTTACACATTAATGCTGCAGGAATAATAATCCAAAAATATAATAAAACTTGAATACTTTTACTTTTTTTCCCTGATAATATGCAGGATATGCAGGCCTTGTGATGTGCCATTATTTTGCAACTTTGACATAAATGAAGAATACTTCTTTCACCTACTTCTTTTGAATGCCACATTCGCTCTGCTTTACAGTGAACACCTACAGCGGCGACGAGCTGATCTACTTCAGCCAGTTTTCAATATTTGTGGTCGGAGCCGGAAGGTTCGGAGGGAAGAGAACCTCCGAGAAAGCCAAAGTACGTATTATTCCATGTTCGAATTACAAAATAAGAGTTATGTGAGTTATTTGCTGCCTCATATTTGATTTGTTTTATTTGTTTCCTTTATTTCCTTCAGGCTCCTCTGCCTCCACCTAAACGGGCACCAGATGCTGTGGTGATTGATTCCACCACGAGAGACCAAGTGAGTGCGTCTGTGTGGGTTTAGCTGCGGAATAAATCAGCTGCATTGATGATATGTGGGTGAAAACAGGACATATTGTTTTTGTGCCTCTGAAATAACTTTTTAGACAGAATGTGAAGAAGTGTTGAACAAGGTTTTCCATACAGTTTAAAAAAAAAAAAAGAGAACTCTGACTGTATGATGCAGCAGAAAAGAAAAAAGAAAAAGGGGGGATAAAAAACTAAATCCCTTGAGCAATTTAAATGACTGCAACTGTATCACTTCAAAGACATTCTTATTTTAGGTAGCTCTTATTGCCTTCATGATAATTTAATTTCATCCCACATCTGTGTACGAAAAGTTCAGAGGTTTATGAATTAGATATAGATCTAAACAATATCTGTTTCCCCTGCGGTTACAGGCGGCCTTGTACCGTTTGAGCGGAGACTGGAACCCTCTTCATATAGACCCCAGCTTTGCTGCCATGGGAGGTGAGAGTCCGTACATCGATTGTCGTCTTCCATCAATAAGTCGAGACGAAATCTTTCCCTGGGATTTTAGGTCAAGTGATGTGTTTTGATCTCATTTGTACTTAAACATGCCGTACTTAAAATTGCTCTTTGACTTCAAGGCTTCAAGGCTCCCATCCTGCACGGCTTGTGCTCATTTGGCTTCGCTGCGAGACACGTCCTCAGGCAGTTTGCCGACAACGATCCCTCCAGATTCAAGGCCATCAAGGTATCCATTACCTGTGATTTAAACCGTGTCAAACATTTTATGAGTCACTGAGCCTCGTGCAAGAAGCACTTGTCTGAACGGGTTTGTTCTTCAGCGGCTCGTAGGCTTGAATGCTTGATAAATAATTCAGTATTTATCAAGTCTGGTTGAAGGTTATGAAATCATTTAATTACAGAGCCATCGACTCCACCACTCCGTCTTAATCCCGTCTTTCTTTCTCAGGTTCGCTTCGCAAAGCCGGTGATGCCCGGCCAGTCTCTACAGACTGAGATGTGGAAGGAAGGCAACAGAATTCACATCCAGTGTAAAGTCAGTATTCAGCATCAGCGTGGATTACAGTTAGTTATCATAACCGACGTGGATAAATGAGTCTGACTTGTCATTTCAATGGCGTCCTGCTGTGAATGTTACATATGTGTCGTTCTGATCAGCTCTTCCTCTTTCATCCAGGTGAAGGAGACGGATGCCGTTGTGCTGGCTGGGGCTTATGTGGATTTACATGGCACATCAGAGGCTTCTCCAGAAAATCTCACTGAAGTACGTCATTCTGAAAACGCTGCATTCAAACGACAATCTTCCCTTTTGTAAAATTCCTTCACTGAGCTCTGAAACTCATTTCTTTGTAGTTTTGTAGACAATTTTGACTAAATTAATTTCTACTTTTGACAAATCTGTGACCTGAAAATATATATATGAATAGTGTTTCTGTTTCTTTCCACCTTTGTGCAGGGAGGGGGCCTCCACAGTGAGCTGGTGTTTGCAGAGATCGGCCGTCGTATTAAAGACTCTGGCTCAGAGCTGGTCAAGAAGGTGAACGCCGTGTTCGGCTTTGAGATCACCAAAGACGGCAAGATTGCGGCACAGTGGAGTAAGTGTACTGAATGCTATACAAACACGTTAAAACGCACCACTAGTTCATTGTGCATCTTGGGAAAAAAGATCAGTTCAGTTCAGATCTCTTTTGGCCAACGAAAGGAAATTATTTTTGCAGTAAGGCAGCATAAAACATTCATACAGTAAAATAATAATATGAACCTGAATAGCCTACCCAAACTAAACCGTTCTCATGTGATCTGTGACAAGAGGTTACCGGCAACCCTGAGCTTTATCCAGCGATATCTCACTATGTTTATTTCACTACTATTGAAAAGATAAATGGATGGAAAGCTGAAAATCTTTTGCTGTTCTAAAGGTGGTTGTTATTCTATCAAGGCCAGGGGGTAAAGTTTGACCCTGAATTGACCATGCTTCTATTTGGTTTTTGCTTTTTTCACAGGTTATTAGCTTTTAAAAAGCACCCTTTAAAATTAAAGAGGGAAAAAATCATGTCTGTGATCTTCTGACATCTGATCTAATCAGCTTGAACACACCTTGGAAATAAAAAACAGTCATAAAATCAGTTTTCTGCAACATTTTGGAATCTTAAGCACCTATTTAATGGGCCAAATTTGTAGCGCCCCAATATCTATATCTTTTCATATCAGATAAACCTACATCTGTGTGCTAAATTTGTTGCTTTTATCGCAAAATGCACAGTTGTTCCGAATATTTCAGCTTAACTACCCCCACTATAAAGACAACTGAAGACATTAAAAATGCTGGTACTATTCACGTAATAAAGTTTCATGTGATAAAAGAAAAAAAACACTGCAGCAATAAGAATATGTATAAGATAAATTGCTAAGCTGTGTGGGTGTAAGTCAGAATTCAGAGCATTTATTATATATATTTTATATACGTGGGATAAATTAAAACTTGAACCTGTCACACGTAACTTATGGAAACCTGTCTCTCTGGCAGGAGGGAAGGATGTCAAATCCCTTTTAAAAGAGGACGGTCCAGATTTGCTAAGATGGATTCAGTTTTGTGTTTGATCTGACAAAGACGGATGCTGTGGTTTCACTTGTCACCTTGACAGTGTTGCCCAGTTGATTCCCTGTTTCGCACATTTAAATTCCCATAATAAGAATTCACTGAGAGTCATGATGGATTAGTTACACCATGAACCTTCTGTCAACATTGCATCTCTTTGTATCCGCTCACTGGAGTCCATCTCTTTCAGTGCTACGCTGACATTCAGAAATCAATCTGAAAACAGGATTTCACTCCGACACTGGCTCATGAAACAAATGTTGAAATATCAGCGTGAGCTATAAAAAGTTGACGAGTTAATTCGACCCAGATTGACATTTTGCTAAACAAGCTGTCAAATTAACAATTCAAACTTGGACAACATTGACGTAAAAGACGGGATAATAACTCCACACACAAGTGAGTTGTGAAAGTACAGACAGCTAGCCCAGCGAAACACTCGTGAGGTTTCTATCATCTTCCACTTCTACTACAGTACAGCCTGGCTCAGTAGTCCATCTGTAAGATCATTGGCCAACCTGTGACAGCCTCCTTTCAAACAACTAACAACAAAAGCATGCTCAGACTTGCCAACAGCATCTCTTCTGATCCCTCGCATGTTTTAAATGGGGAATATCAACATCTGTCCTCCAAGAGGCGATTTAGAGTCCCGACATTTAACCGCATCAGGCTGAGGAACGCTTTTGTTCATCAGTCCATCTTGTTGCTAAATAAGTAATGTGCAGCTAAGGAGATGTAAATCTAGAAGTTAATTTTTGAATGTGTTATGTATGGTTAATTGTGATGTGTTTTGGTTTTTGTCTCGTGAGTACAACTGATGTCTTATTTGTCTGTCTGTTTATGGTAACGGTACGTCTATTGTATGTGTACTTTTTTATCAAATTGAGCTTCCTATGGATGCAAAATGAATTTCAGTGCAAACTGACAATAAAGTTGTATTATACTTTTTTCCTCCAGCCATTGATCTGAAGAACGGCAGCGGCTCCTTGCACACAGGCCCTCACAGTGGGAAGGCGGATGTGACCATCACCCTGTCGGATGACGACTTCCTGCAGGTGGTGCAGGGGAAACTCAACCCTCAGAAGGTAACAAACAAGTATCCAGTTTATTCAGTCATGATGGATCTCTGCTGATGTAGCATGTTTTGTACATGGCGTGTGTGTGAACGGCCTTTTTTTCTGCATGTGAAAGCCAGATTCATACTGTAACAGAGTAATCACAGTACCTCCTGCTTTACATTGATTCTCACAAAGGGAGCATTTTAGTTAAGCAGAACAGATGCTAAAATGTTTTTTTGGGCGGAAAATGGAGCCCCATATTTTAAATTGCGTCTTTTTTTCTGATGTTAAAGTCCCATCTTGTACATTTTAATTAAAGCCAAAGTGCCTTTGAGGAGCCCTTCAATTTGTAATGACTTCTCTCTTGATCTCGTCATGTCAGAAAAGAAGGAAATGAAATGATCTATCAAACCGAGTTCAGAAAGCACTCAGCGCGGATAATCAATCGCCGCTACTTGTTATGTCTGTAGCATCTCATCTGTCAGAGGGAGTGGCCATCACTGTACAGAATTTATATGCTTCCTGGAGCGTTTGATATTGATCTGAGGCCAGTGTGTGTGTGTGTGTGTGTGTGTGTGTGTGTGTGCGCACTTTACAAAGAGCGTCAACAGGCTGCAGTGCTTGAAGGTCCCTTAGGCAGGGTCCTTTTCCAGCCTCACCGATGATGAAAGGAGCAGCTGGAGAAAGATGAGTTAGTCGAGTTAAAAAGGACGCTGCAAACTGTCACCCAGGGTCGTCATAACCGCCGCCCCCTGATTGATTCTAGCCGAGGAAAGCGCCGCACATCATCGGCGGTTCAGCTCACCCGATGACGAGACTTTTCTGCTGCACTTCTCGGCTCTGAACCTTATGAAGATGATTTCATTGTTCTGCTGCCAGAGCACCAATGGTCACATACTCCCTGTTGCCCTGGCTTGTTGCTTTTTCATTCGTGTAGCTGCAGGCGTCTTGGCCCCGTTTTACTCCCCGTGTAGTACTTACAGCTAACAGCCAGCTAGAAATCAGAGAAGACTTTGTGCTTTCTTGAAAAAAATAAAAATAAATTACTCAAGTATGTCTTTGTCTTTTTTTTCTAGGCGTTCTTCTCTGGCAAGCTGAAGGTTAGAGGGAACATCATGCTGAGTCAGAAGCTGGAGGTCATCCTGAAAGACAACGCCAAGCTGTGAGCTCCTCGGCCAACCAATCAGACGACTCCATGAACTAACCAACCTACCAGCTGTCTACTTTTCTTCTCCTGATTCGTGTGTGTGCGCGCTTACATGCTTTCCCTCTCAAGAGAAATGTTTAGAGAAATCAGCCAGTAGGATAAAAAACTGCTTAAATTAACTTTAACTGAAGTCATAGAATGTACAAAGACTACTTGATCAAACAAAGAGGATCATTGTATCACAGGGGTCCAGATGTACTTTGACGACTGGAGAGAGAAGCCAAGATTTCAGGAAATGCTTTTGTCAGGTGAAATGATTCGGTGTCGTTTCAGTTGGTTGGGTCCTTATGGTCCGTCCTTGCTAAAAAAAAAAATTAACCCATCTGCCTTTAACGATCCAAATGGGAAATTAACCATTCGTTTTTCATAGATTTAATTCAATTATATTAATTTTTTATTAAATAAGATAATAGGAGATACAAGCGTCTGCTACAATGAACCAAAATACTGCCCAACACTGGGCGAATGTACCGGATGGTGTGATAACAATTACTATCTTATCTCATTTTAAAGCTCAGCTTGACTAACGTCATTATCCGGTGGCCTGCTACTGTATATCATTACAAAGACTGAGTCACAGTCTGTTGACTCAGAAACAGTTGTATGTACCTGATACTGTAATCTCAACAGAACCTTTATGAGATGTATAATAATGTAGAGTTTGCTAGTTATGAAAAATAATGATTTTCACTTAATTTTGAATGTCAATTGTAAAGAAATGTAATTGTTGCTCTTGTATGAAAATAAAGCAATTCAGACTAAAATTGTCATTTCTGTATGTTTAATACTGTTTCACTATGGACGGCAATTAGAGCGGTTAGAATTCATGTTTTTATAATAATGTATCAAGTGACTATATGAAAGGAGTCGCTCGTAGTTATGAACCTACAGAGAATTATCACCTGATACTGCAGCTCTCCTCGGCTTTACTGAGAGTTTCAGCTCATTGTTTAGCTGTCCTGCCTGCAATTAAACTGTTTTGGTTCACTCTCATAGCGTCTCTAAAATGCTTCCTACTCAGCACTGAACAGCAGACACACACAGTTGCGACTAACCAGATATTTCCCTCAGGAGTTGGTAGAGACCAAAAACAGAGCTAAAAGAGACTCATTGGACTTACATTCATCTGGTGGACAGAAACACAATTATACATTAGTGCTAATTTTACTCTGTAACTGCTGTATTTGTAAATTGTGTGGAGTTTTTGATTACTATTAGCACTATGAAGAAATGTTTTTTTACGTTTTAAGTCCCTGTTTTGGTAACATGCAAAGAAATGTAGCAATGTGCCAACGAAGGCAGTAAACAAATCGGCTAGACATACCATAA
>CAKALG010024253.1:0-17373 GCA_916700815.1 Helicolenus hilgendorfi
GTCGGGACAGCGTTATCAGTTGTAACCACCATATGAGAGCAGTGCAGAGCGGCAGCCATGAGCTAGCCAGTGGTGCACGCTCACATGCACGAACATGCACTAAAAGCATGTGCAACTGGCCCAGCGATATCAACAAAGCACAGAGAAGCTCGGATTACAACACACACAGAGGGAGAATGACTTCATTCTCTGCTCAGGTAGACATTACTCCTCTATAACTTTACATAGCAAACAGTAGTTTACTGCTATATTAATGCTCTGGATATCATATAGAGCACCTTTAACGTTTCAGTTTGTCTCTTTCCTGTATGTATATTTGTATTTGTATATGTGTTCATAGCCGGCTACTAGCTCTTTTTCCTTGCAGCAAAATACTTATATTCGTGTCACCAAACTCAGGTGACAGGTGGTACCGTAGACTTGGACTCCTGCCGCCAAAGTTTTGTGGGTGCCAGAAATCTCACCTTTGCCTCAGATTCCCACAACCCTTTCGCTTTCTGCGGAGCAACAGGGCCAGAGGTTGGGAAGAGGACCTGTCTGAGGCATCACTACCTCCATTCCTCATGGCTACATCTGCCAGAGCCTCCTCCCACCTGTCTGATGCTGCTCAGATTTATGTGGCTGTATAGGAGGAGGCCAATCCGGTGTGCCGGGCCATGTGTAGGCTTCCTCTTATACTGACAGTTGTGTGTATGATACTGTTGCTGGCTCCCAGTGAGGCTTGGCCCAGTGTATCTGAAATCTGTCATAAGTGAAAGCTTGAAAAGGTTAGGACAGTTCAGGGAAGATAAATGGTGAATTGGGAGGACAGCTGATGTAGGAACACAAACACTTCAAGACGATGGAGTGGACTGAAGCCGGGCTCCTTAGTCTATCCCGCTACACACTGTGTTGGGTTCCTCCTCGGCTCGCCCTCCTACCTGCTACAACCGCTACAGATGGCCGACATCATCCATTGTGTGCTCCACTAACAGAAGTTTCCACTGAGCCAGCCGTTCGCATGAGCCACTCTATTACGCTCATCAAAACAAATGATAAAGAATGGTTATTGGGTTTTCACAATGTCTTTTGTATAATAAAGCTCGTTAACTGCATTGCGCAAAACAAATGGGCAGAATAATCAGTATACTTATTGACATTGTGTCATTTCTAGTTAGAGCAGGAAGAGGACTCTCACTGTGGCTCCGGGCTTCGCCTTCTATCTCTCAAGAGGAAGAGCACTAATGGCTTCTGAAAGCAGGGATCGAAGGAACTCATAAAGCTCTGCAGCACGAGACGAGAGGAGGAGGAAGAGCATTATTAATCCTTTTTTCATCTGAATAATACGTGACGCTCCGTGCCGCACAGCGTCCAGGCTTATTGTGCTGCATCCCGTTAACTGATTGCACATGCCGTTCTTTATGGTGGACTCTCAAGAAGTAAGATGGAAAAGGACTTTAACTGTAAACTTTTAAAGTTTTCAGAGAGGTGGGCTGAATTTACAGCTTAGTCTAGCTAAAATTCAACAGTTGTAGAATTATTATAATAATAATTTACACCAAGTGGTTTAATTACATTGAATTTCAAAACTCCAAAATGTCAAAATAAAACATATTTTTTCTAACTCAAACAATACATTCAAATTGTGCACATTCAGAAATGCATCTTGTGTTATGTTATGCTGTTTATTTATTGTCTTACAGTACAAGTGCCCCTCCTATATTGACTTATTAAATCGCCAAAATACAGTTGCACTGTTAGCATAATTGTCAGACAAGAACAAAAAACGGTCTCCTGTTGCAAGCTCTACACAAACAATCAGTCGCAAAAAGAGGTCCCATCTGTAAAACACAAGTTTTTTTTATTATCGTCATATAATGAGTAATAAAACATGAAATGGACTTTGACTTCAATCTGAACTAAATCACAAAGCAAACAAAGCCTTCCTCTTCAGGGGAACATTTAAACCTGTCTGTTTCCCAGCTAACGATAATGTACCTGAGCATAACTGAACAACTGCCCACTCAATATGTTTGTAATTTAGGTTTGTACTAACAGAAGAACAATTAGCACTGACTGAGTATCGCGGATATTACGCTGTAACCTGTTTTGAAAACAAGAAAATAAATGAATCGTACAAAATAAAGATTTCACTTCACTAGTCCAGAGATGTCCATAAAGAATGTTCCAGTTAAAGGCCTTTCTAGTGAGTCACAAGTCTGAGACACTGCTTCAGCCCAGTAGGCTACTTCAGGGGTCTGAGAAGTAAAGCTAATGCAGAAGTGCCTTAAACTTGCATTCTTTCTAATAGCCAGCAGGGGGCGACTCCTCTGGTTGAGAAAGAAGTCTGATTGTATAGAAGTCTATGAGAAAATGGCCGTACTTCTCACTTATTACCTCAGTAAACATTGTAAACATGAGTTTTATCGATTCAATCGCTAGTCTTTTTCAATACAGCATGATGTTCATTTAGTAAATTATGGTCCCATTTAGAGTCAAATAGAGCATAAAGCAGGGTATGCTTTAGGGCGTGGCTACCTTGTGATTGACAGGTTAATCCATGCAGAGTTTGGTTGTGCTTAGCTCCACACTCTCCTGTCACTTCTGGTTGCAAAAAAACACGATGGCGACGGCCATAATGTCAGACTCAAGGCTTCAAAATGGCAGTCCACAAACAAATGGGTGAGGTCACACTGACAACATCCACTTCTTATATACAGTTTATGCTTCCGCCCGAGAAATAGTGCGACACATAACCACTCGTAAATCCACAATGTGACGTTTGTACACTTTGAGATTAAAAAAAATAAGACATAACATGTTGATTAATGAGCTTCAGAGGTGCTGGTAGGTAGATTGTGTTACCAGAGCCAGGCTAGCTGTTTCCCCCTGTTACCAGTCTTTATGCTAAGCTAAGCTAACTGTAGCTTCATATTTCCCGCGCAGACAATTTTTCATTTAACTCTCGACAAGAACGTGAATGAGCATATCTTCCAAAAAAATATCAAACTATTTCTTTAAGCATCAACTGTTTTTATGGTTATCCAGCGATGTTAACTGCTCCGCCGCTGTTTTACATATTACTCATGTTTCACCCCCCCTGCTGTTTTATATTTGCTAATAAAAGCTGATAGATAGATAAATCAAGCGTGTGTGTCTATGTGGCCTCGCAGGGTCAAACTCACGGCGAGCGAGCTGCTCTGCTTCCCCCCGTTATTAGGAGATGATTGACAGCTGTCATGTCTTCATCACCGCAGACTGATATTTGTCAGGAGCCATCTCTTTGACAGAGGATCTGAGGGTCTTCTCAGCCAAGAGACGGCTCACTATGACTGCCTCGGCGCCGCCAGGCTTCACCTACAGCAGAGCGATGCCTGTAATCAGCCTTTTGCAGATGAAATTACGTCCGTATTAATTTGCATTACATTTTGTCACATCAAAGCACAATATATCTTTTTTATTATTATTATTATTGCACTTTATTGTATCATTTGATCACGCTGTTATTACTGCAAAAGCAATGTAGCATGAACACACAACTGGATTTACAGTGATGATTATTAACTTGCACTACATTATTTGCAAGGAAGACAATACACACACCTGTAATATGTTTCTGCATCAAGCTGTTGTCTGATTTTTAATGATGCATACTTTATAATTTATTTAAAAGTCTATCTCTCACCACTTGGCTGCTGCTGGGTGTTTATCATCATTTATCATGTGCATCAATCTGCCCGGCTGTAAAGAACCATGCTGGGAGAATGAGTCTCTGCTGTTGCTGTTGCTTTGTGCTGCTACCTTAACAACCCAATCAGCTGGCCCCCGCTCTCACTTCCCTCATCAATGCGAGCTCCGTAATGCACGATAGAGCCGTGATTTATAATCCACGCTCAAAATTAAACAGCATAAATTACTCTTATTTACTCTGCAGGTGATAAAGATCCCGTCAAATAATGTCACTTGAGCATAATTTTTATAGAACAAATGAAATTTGTTATCAGGGAAAAGCGGGTCAAGTTCATCAATTAAAAAGTCTACTCTTTTTTTTCTCTCTCTCTCCTCGCTGTAAATGGTCCGGTGCTATTTAAAATGATTGATTTTATTATTTCTTCATTTATTAAAGTACTACGTGAGGCTGTAGCATGAGTAATCAGGACAACAGAAACTGACTCAGCATGAATGTCTAAAAGTGGCACCTCACAACTCAGACTCTTCTCTTCTTTATGAGTGATCCATTAGGCAAAACACACCGAGAGGAGACTTTTTCATGACATTTAAAATACAAATTCAGGAAAAGTGACCTTTCATGTTTTTTAAAAAGAACCTATTTAAAGAAACATTTCTACTTCGAGTGGAGCACAGATGTTAAGTGCTTTTATGTCTGTCAAACCTTTGGGAAATGACTTTGTGAATAATACATACAGCAGAGGGAAGTGGAAGGATTTTAATAAATGCCTTGACACTTACTCAAAGCATCCTATAAATGAGACAAATCTATTTTTGCGTAATGTATTTTAAATTTTCATTGTGTTATATCTAAGTGACCCGCTGCCATCCGAGACCCGAAGGGGTTAAAATCTGTGCTACTCGGAGTGTGTCGTCCCCCCCCTCCCCAGAAAAGGGATGAGGTCCCGGGGAATGTTTTACAGATAAAATAAAAAGAATCCGCAGAATGAGGGAAAGAAGAGAAGTTGAATATATATTTCATGTGATAAGAGAAAGATGAAGCGCGAGAAAAAAAGATTCCATTACAGCCGCGACAGTTACAAAACTGCTGCTGTGTGGAGTAGCCTCTGTTGAAAAGATTGATGCAATAAGGACTGACCTTGGCTTGGAGCAGGAGTCGGTGATGTATGTATGAGCATCTCCCTGCTAAATGGACCCAGATTTGTAGCACTAATATACATGGAAGCCCAGTACCAAACTCGCCACGGCCATAAATCAACAGCCACTTTGGGTGTCATTTCTGGTTTATATTCTACTATTGTTCTGTGCTTTTAATTCGTGTCACTGCCATCTGTTCATTTGATGCAGTTTCATACTGTATGATTTGGCTACTGCGCAGACAATCCCTGTTAGACCATCAGACTAGATGAACTGCACCGGGTATAATCCACTGAGGCTTTCTTTTTCTCTGAGCCGTATGTAAATAGAATCTGAACACGCGCAGGCAAAAATAGAAATATAAAATTAAAACTTTTTATGGTTTGTCAGGAATTCTGTGGTCCAATATAAAAGCCCACAAAAGAAAAAACAGTAAGAAAAACATTTGTTAAACCTCCTGTTATAGTGCTCTCTGTGTTGTTTGTGTGGATTCACATAAATTCTATTTTATTTTACAGTTGAATTGCAAGTTTTACTGAAAGCTTTAACTAAATGAAACTATTTGACCATTTCACTTTAACTGGCAGCTGTGTCTCGATGTTCAGTAGCTCATATATATGCATACGTACATCTACTAAACATGCAGACTCTTTTTTTTTTTTTTACTCCTGTTAAAGGTTATTCTGGGGGAAGTGTCTAAGGATAGAAGGTGGCATATGCTGTACAGATTGTAAAGCTTGTGCTATAGAGGTGCTGCGGGGATGACGTATCTTTGTAGGCCATCCAGAAAGGTAGACTTGCACTGGTTCCCTCGACAAAAAGCCAAAGGGATTGTTCTATTGTATTTTTGATGATTGCAGAACATAACCTGTGTGGCACACAAACATTTGATACTTACAGGGTTTGTCCGGCAAGATAATCTCCACAAATAAACACCACTTTTACGATTTTTGAAGCGTGAATGCAATCGCCAGCAGTAAAAAGCTAACGTTAGGCTATAAACGAACTACAACACGGTCGCATGACTTCACGTCACCACCACTAAGCTAAAGGCTGACGAGCTGGCGTGATGAAATGTTAAAGCTTCAAAATTCACCAGTGTGATATTTACTGACGTATTTTATGTCGTAGAACAAAACGTTAAAATCTCTTAAGCTTAGCAGATCTTATTTCAGGCATCTAACTAAAAACCCATTCAAAAAACCCTTCCAGACTTCCAGACGAGGGCACCAGAAGTGATAAAATGGTAACTCATTTCCAGGTTTTAAGACTCATTCCTGCACCACTCTATATGAATAAAAGGGACTTGACATTGTATGCTAGAACATTTGCAGTACATAAACTATACAGTAGGAAGCAAAAAGGAAATCCATGCATGTTTACCCTAATGTTCTGTTAGGGGTCTTGGAGACTTTAGGCCTTCATTAACAGATAAAATAGCACATACTTTGCATTGTTTTATCACCTTCATACGTTAAGACTATTTTTGTGAAAATCACTTATAAACATGATTTTGAACTGATAACATGTTTAAGAAGTCCACTAAAAATGGATGCATTACTTCAGAGTCACCAGCTGGTAACATATAATAGATTAATTTGCTCTTTATCTGTGATTGGATTTACGTTATTGGACTTTTATAATGGTTTGTTCATAAGAGGTCTGACAGGGAAACCCAGTCTCACAGGAAGGCGTATTACATTACATTCAGTGTCATGAGGAAGCATTTTAGGCTTTTCCCGTGTCATTTGTACGCCACGAAACAAAACTACTATAACATCCGCAGTTAAGTTTAGGCAACAAAACCACTTAGTTATGTTTAGGAAAAAAGTCATGGTTGGGCTTAAAATAAGTACGTAAACTAAATACGTAAAAAAATGTACTGAAATAACGTAACAGAAGAGCAGAAAACACGTCACTAACGTAACTTACAGGCAACAAAACAACGGCCTCGAACACCGGTCTCATGGTTGAAAGTCCTGTGTTTGTTGTACCAATCCACCTTCCCTTCGGCCCACCATAAGCACTCTATCTCGCTTTTAGCTCTGAGCGTAGCATATTTACGCGGATACGTTTACACACACTACTTGGCGTACATATGACACGCTAAAAGCAAGGACGGCGCTAAATGTCTTGCAAATTATCATGTCATTCATACGCCGTTTCGTGCGACCGGGCTGGACAGAGAGCTAACTAGCTGCAGACATGAGTAAAATGATTCTGTAAGATAACTTATTGTTAATTTCTTTGTTTGTGACTGATTTTTTGGCAAACAAAACATTTTGAAAACATTTGTCCATGCATAGCTCGTATAACATAGCACATGAAATATTCCCTTATTTGGTGTAATAACAATGTGTTTAACTTCCAATCAAAATCAAATGTGCAAGCCTAGTTAGGTCAGAAAAGAAGAATAAAATACTGAAATACATACCTTTTCCTTTATTATCACTTTTACACTTACAGCAGTGTAACAATGTGGAAGTTAAAACATCTACAGTATTTATTGAAGCCATTTTTAAAACGTTATGCCTCATGTTTTACATTGAAGCTATAGATAGCAGGAATACTGAGAAGGAGACATAACATGACTTGATTTTAATGACATTCACCCTTACTTTTGAATTAAGTGACACCATAAGAAATAGTTCCCAAACAGGGTTGCATCAGAAAGTAAACCATGGGAGATTCTTCACACTTTTACCATACTTTTCGATGATATAAAGTTCCCCTACAAAAACTTCTCCCTCACATGTCCTAACCTAAGATTTATTTCCAATCCCGGCACATATAGGATAATACTTTCTCCTCCTTTATGTGTGTGTGTTGGGGAAAATACATTGACAGAGGTCAAAAAAGGCCATTTTTGTTTTCTCGTTTAAATCCCTTGGCAGTGTCGCAGGACATTGTGCCTTAAATTGTGTACATCACCCTAAACCTAAAATCATCCTCCGCTGCCTTTAATAAAGCCCCCGATAAGTCCCCTTTCATCCCTCGGCCGCTTCAATTTTAGTGTGCCACCGAAGTTATTTAATCAGCGCCGCAGTCTCCCATTCACAGTGTATTACCAATTCTGTCTGTGATCTTTATCAGCGCAGTGATGTATGTATGAGGCAGATGTTCCGAGAGGCAGAGGAAACAGAGGCCATGAATGAATGAATTATTGGACTCGCGAAAAGGAGCTATAGATATAGAATTTTGAGCCCTGTAATATGTTTGCTTTCTCTCCCTTATCTTGCCCGACAAAAATATACCTTATCTCGGACTGCTGGGGTCCGCGTGAATGTGGAGCCTCTCCAGATCATCCTCTTGTTCAATTTCTTTGTGTTGCATCTGGATGGGTTGTTGCTGTTTGTCGGGGGCTGTTGTTATTTTTTTTGCCGTTGTGTTGCGCCTCTGCATGTAATTCAGGACGGGATGTTCGGCTTTGTTTTGTGTCATTGTTGCTGTCGGTGGAGGTGAGGGGAGGGTGGGGGAACTACTTTTGATACTGAGCGTACTTGAGTCTATGCAAACACGGCATAATCACCAATCCAAACACACACTCATGCCAGGCCACACCCTTCATTTTGCCACACATAAACACACACGTCCTCCCTGTGCCCCAATTTGGGCGCTTTGACAACAATGAAAACGCAAAGATGCCAAATGTTTCTCCCCATGTTTCCTGTTGTTGTGAATTTGCAGTGAGTGTATGGAGAAAGGAAAGGGCATCTACACACACACACACACACACACACACACACTCTTACACATACAGCTGCGAGCCAGAAATACACTAGGCTGCTGGATAATGAGGGTGGACAGGGCGGAATTATCACTTCACATCACAATAATATTATCCTTCTCACAACTCCCGCAGCATCTTCCATGACGGTGTGACATTTCCATTTTACTCGAGTTTAATCTTGGTCCTCTAAATAAAACCGTAGCCTACAGGCCCTTCCCAAACTGACCCAGTCCCATTTTAATCACATGGAATTAAATAACTACAGTTTAACACTGCACTTGTTCTGACAGCAGTCATGACAAGTGGTTTGCACAGCAAACTTCCCCTCTAGTCAAATAAAGAATACAAACAATGTAAATGGAGGCGGAGGATGACAGGAGTAATACTTACTATTACTGAGAACTAAAGTGACAGAATATTAACAAGAAATCAGGATTGTCTATGATTGGAGTCACGTGACTCCATTATATATTTTTTATAGACCATTTCACAGTTTTAAATATCCAAATATGTCCCAATTTATTTCCTGTTGCAGTGTGTGTGAATGACATCAGCTGACAGGAAGTAAACATGGACCCAAGCTGTTGCCCCAGCAATGCAGTTCTGTTGAAACAGTCTATAAAGGCAGTTGCAATAAGTGTTATTTCATAGTGCAGAGTTATCAAACTACATGATAGCCAAAATGAGTTTGCTTACGTGCACTGTAAGACATTTTTTAAGCTGGTTCAGTTTAAACATGTACGTTTCCCCGCTGCCTTAAAACAGTTAACTGAACATAAGTTAAATATTTTATGAGTTGTGGAATACTAACCTTCATCGTGACTAGTTTTTATGATTCTTAACATGTATTAAAAACACAGCAAGTTTCCATCATGTATATTTTCTTCAAACTACAAAAAAGAGGGTCTCTGGAACGTTATAATTCTCGAACAATGCATGCTGGGAAGTCTGCTGATATGCTACTCGTGTCTCTTTAGCAACTTAAGTTCAACCTGCGATAACTGATTTCTTTTAGCCACATGGGGGGCAGCGGAAACAAGTTGTCATCACCTTTTATATGGTAAACTTGTTAATAGTTTATTTACACATCCAGCAGTTACGGAGCAACATGAGCGTTCATTTGGAGTCATATTCAGACCACTTAGCGATTGTAAGTCCAATATTTACTCTCTTTTATCTCTGTTTTTGGTCTCTACCAACTGGCTCTTTAGCTGCTAAATTCTCCATAATGCTCACTGTGTATCTGAGCACGTCGTGTACAGTGGGTTTTAGAGCTTTTTTGCCTTAAACAGCTGACTGCTGCTGCCAAAAACAACACTATGAGAGCAGTGAGAGTGAACCGAAACACTAAATATGTCGGCTGGACAGCTAAACAATGAGCAGAAACTCAATACAAAGCTCCATCGCTGCAGATTTGGGTGATAATTCTCTGTAGGTTCATCCCTACGAGTGACCCCTTTCACAGTCACATTGCTTTCACAATATAATTTGATGCATTGTTACTATATTGTATTACAAAAGTATTGATTATAGCCGCCTTAATGAGTTGAGTGAACGCTCAGTTGTACATTTATTCAACGTCAAATCACTTAAAGTCAAAAGACAAAGCCAAAACAACTCATGTTTATAAGTATAACAGAATATATAATAGAGAACTAGCAATTTGAAGTTGAATTAGCTAAATTAATTAAACATATATTTATGTTAATGACAGAAGTTGAACTTTGTAAAATTTTGGACTGACGTCTAAGAGCTGCTGTCTGTTACCGCTCTGCTGCTTTAAGGGCTTTACTAACAGCTAGTTTATCTGACTAATCCAGTGCAAATAGTCCATCTTGTCACAAATGCAAGAGCAGGAGAGACTACATTGTATTTTTACTCAACTGTGTCAGTGATTTTCACATTATGTTGCACTTGCTCTAATCATCACCTCTAGTTTATCAATGTGATGTCAAAAGGGAATATCAGACTACCCTGTTAGTTTGACATTCTGTTAGGCATATGATTTCTTGTGACATAAATATATACTTGCATGATGTTTTATTGGCACCTTTGAGTCTTTTTCTGGTCAAATACACTGCAAGAACTTCCATTTTGCATCCCTTGTCAATTCAAATGCTGTGCATCTCTCCCTGTGAGCCGGCTCTCCTCCTCCATCTCATTCCTTTGTTGCACTGGGGCTGAACACTATGTTAACCTAGTAATTGGCACTGGGCCTTCCCCATTATACGGCTTTCTATTGAGCCGTTCTACATGACTAGTTAAAGAAGATGGCATGAAGATTAATGAAGTCCAGCTAATACAGGAGGGGGGTACCTCTCCAACACTTCCAGTGAGGAGATAGCAGAGACCAACAACAGTCTGCCCCCAGCTCAGCCGTCTCTCTACACCTTTTTTATATTGCCTGTTTTAACCCGTGAACTCTGGACCTTCCACTTGTGTAGCAAAGCCAGCGCAGCGTCCTGGTTTGATTGATGTCGCTACAGCAGTCAGTCTTTTCCCTTTGAATTGAAAGGCCCTCCAAAATAGATTTTCCAGCACAATTCACACCGGCTGCCCGTAGATAGAATGGCAGGGCGACCCTTTATGCAGTTTCATTTAAAGCCACGAGATAGCTGACGTGTTCATTCACTTTTGGCAAATGCTCCCTTTGGATAAGGTCTACAGTCTTCGCTTTCATATTGTCTGAGAGGTTTTTGTTGCTGATCTGGAGCCACCAATAACAGTGAAATGATAATGCTGAAAATGTGAAAGCAGGAGTAAAAAACAACAGAACTGTAGAGTCCCTTTAATACACAGAACATCACCATGTGGACCTGTGTTAAAATGTGCTGACCTCAATCCTTATTCTCTAATTCTTTTTTGTTTGGGTGTCGGTGATTTATCATTGTGTATTTTTTATCACTATTGGTAAAATATTATATTTTTTATTGAAATAAGCACTCATTTCTGGATTATACCCTAAATGTACAGTTGGACTTATAATTTGAAAAAAATCTTCAACCTGCTTTAACACATTTTTGGCTACTTGGCTACATCTTGTCACCTTTTAAGCTGACATGTTAGCAAACAGTTGCTTATTTATGCATCCATCTGCTTCGGAGAAACATTACCATTCATTTGGCGTCGTGTTTCTGGCCATGGGATGAGTGCAAGTCCAATACTCTCTCTCCTTTTTGCTCTGTTTTGGTCTCTACCAACTCCTGACGGATATATTAACAGTTAAATGCTCCACTATTTTCACTAGCTAGCCGCTGACTTTGTCTGTGCAGTGGAGCTGGGCAGGTAGCATACAGTGGCGTTTAAGAGGCCTTTACACCCTCGTGGTTTGACGAATAAACAACACGAAAATGCGAAATACTCGCCTGCGAATATTGTATGTCTAGGGCTTTTATTTTGAAATATGTATGTACTTCCTTTGTCAAGGTTGAAGGAGTAATAAAGTTTGCCGTCTCGGTTCGGACAATGGAGCCTCCATGTTGTTGTTCCATAAAATATAGGCGCAACTCAACCCGTTCAGCACAACGTGATTGGTTGATGCCTTTATTTGCAGTGGGAAAGCTCAGAAAATCGACCTCATTCCGAAAAAAAAGTGCATCGCTTTTTTGCCGCGCAATGTTCACGTTCCGTGTGTAACCATGACAATAACAACAGTTTGAAAAACTATATTGACGTGTGAATTAATAGCACGAAAAAAAAACGCCCCTGTTGTGTAAAGGCCTTCAGACCAAACCCAAACATTAAAGTTACAAGCCATAAAACCAAAACAGCAAAAGCTACTAAAACGCTCCAAGCAGAAAGAAACTGCAGAGTGGGATAATGATAATTTACCTACCAGCGACCCCTTTCACATTACACACAGTCACCAGATCCATTGTTAGTGCAAGTATATTATTATAGCAGCTTTTACCAAGCAAGCATATGATGTCCTAGAGAAAAAGAGAAAACGGCTCACCTCATTGCTAAACGTGACGGCGCCACATTGATGGCTTCGTACACACTAAAACCCCAGAACTGCTTCGATGCAACACTCGAGGTTGCCTGCGTGCAGCTTGTTCTTCGGGCGCTCTTGTAATCAGATAAATTAACCAAGGCTATCAAAAGATTGCAATAACACTCAACGCCGCCATAAACCTAAGAGCTGCAACTGTGGCGGGAGCTTTATGACAGACGTCACTAGAGCACGCTGATTTATTTGTGCACCCCTGTCCTATCGATCTTTCTACGGAGGCCTTACTCTGCCTCTCAAGAGAGACCTCTCAAGCCAGGTTCTCACCGGCAACCATCAAAATCAACTCTAAAGCACCGGGATATTGAATGTGCATGTGTGTGTGTGTGTGCATATGTACGTGTGTGTCACTGTTTTTATGACCTCGGACATATGACAGCGAGTGGCTTTTTTTTTAGTGTATGCGTGCATGTATTCCTCTGGTGTTTGTGTAACATTAGTACATCAGGAAAGAACGCCGCTAATGAAATTAAATAGAAAGCATGTGTGGGTAGCAAAGTGACCCGTATCCCGTTTGTGCATGTAATCAATATTATAGCTTGGCCTCTCTCGGTTGTTACTTTAATCAAGAACAAGCTCTACCTCTCTTAATCGCTTGGTCCCAAGATGAATGTTTCACAAATGCTGCTGAACATATGCTTTGATATATGCATCTGATTGGTGTATATGATATACGACGAGGGGCTTTCTTTTTCGATTGGGTTCCAAGAAGTTTTATAATTTGGATGGCAAATTTCATTAATTATTCTTATATATTGAGACCTTTTAAGAATCTCTCTTTTTTCAAAAAGACACCTTTTTGCCGTTTTAATCGTAAATGAAAAGTATGACACATAAGGGCACCCAATCATATGGTACATATTGCCTCATCCTTTTAACAAATATGTTTCATAGCCCTATTAAAAGGGGTCTTCATCTGTCCTGTCAAAAGGCAGCCTAGCAGGGTTTTTTAGTTTAATTACACTATCCAATTAAAAAAAAAAAAAAAAAAAAAAAACTGAGCCGCATTCTGATCCGCCTCTCCTTGGGTTTGAGTGGATATGACATTTACAAGGCTCGCCTTTCAAGCAGACAATGGCGTGATTGATGAGGTGCAGACGCTATGAAGGAGGCGATTGCCATGTGGAAGCAGTGCTTAGTGCACTTTGATTTATTTATCATCTGTTTCTAAAGCAAGGCTGGCTGCTCCGGATCCACACAATGCTAGGTGAGGCTGCAGGTGGACTGTAGCCTTGATGCTCCCGGTTTAAACAGCAGCGAGGCGGCAACGTGACACTTTAACATAAGAGGTACCCCCTGTAAGACCCTGAGTGGCAGTATCTTAAAGAGTATCAGGCCTCCAAATTGTTGTGCGGTGGTGTTGAGTCCAGTAAATGTTGCTGTTATTGACACTGACACGCTGTGGTCAACCAGCAGGGGCCTCTTGTTAGCTGACTCTTGCTGTTTTGTGTGTTTAGAGAATGATTAATTCATTCAGTAGGGAGAAAAGCTGGATTCAGTCCACGGACGGATGCTGACGAGTTGAAAAGAAAGGCTGTGAGCACAAGTATACATTGCCTTTATGTCAAAAGTCTTTGATATAATATTAAAGGGGACCTATTATGTGCTTTTTCCCTTTCCTTTAGTGTGTTATATAGTTGTTGTTTTTTTGTGCATGTAAAATATCTGCAAAGTTACAAAGCCCAAAGTCCAAAGGGAGTTACCTCCCCCACAGAAACACTGCTCCTGAACGGCCTGAAACACCTCGCTTTAAGTCCCGCCTTTTCTTCTGTAACGTGGTGATGTCACCAAGTAAGACATTTGCATAACAGCTAGTTTGGCACGCCCTCAAACCAAGCTAATTAGAGCGGAGCTGGAGCGGGATATTGAAGCATTTTATGAACATTAAAGCATGTAAACATGTTGTAGTGGAAACACAAAATAAAAGTTTGCACCTGAAAATAAGCTTAATAGGTCCTCCTTAAAAATAAAACAAATTTCCGCCCTGAATTTTAAATGTTTTTTTTGGTTGGGGGGCTCATTGGATTTTTATAGAATTAGGCCGAAGAGGACAGTTAAACTCCAATAAATCATCTTGTTAGACTCTTGTTAACTCTCAATATCACATTTCAGTAGGCTTTTTATTGAACTAAACCTCCCTGAAATATTTTGCCCCAACCCACACCATTAAGATTTTTTATCACAAATTCGGGGGTCTCGTATCCCGTTCCAAAACTCACTTTTCTAAAGGAGACGGTAACATCTTGATTGGAACATCTTTGAGAAGCGCAGCTGCATTGAAACTCAGTGAGGCGTGCTCGCTCGCCGCAGCAGCACCACCAACCTCATCAGAATCCACTGATGAACTTAGCCTCTGACATCTCTCTTGTCTTCACACTTGTACAGCGATGGAGTCAGAATAATTTAAAGCAATATTTCATTTTTCAGCACGCATACCTCTGCAACGAGTTCACGAACAGTTAACCGCCAATCCCAGCCGCCCCGAGGTATCCATAGTGATATCTCTCGCTTGCTCTCACTTTGAAAAGTCACACTTTGTACTCGTACAAAACGGCATCATGAAATTGAGAAAACAAGATTATCTTTTATTCTGCTTTTCTGGTTTAAATTCGATCTTTTTTTTTTGAGAGCGGGAAAAACAGAGAATGAATGCAAGTGTGAACCTGATCTTTTTATGTAAAAAGCAGCTTAAGTGTCAAAACAACAGGCTAAGAAACATATCCAACGCAGAAACTGTCTGATTCCTCAACATTACCTCCTTCATCCCGGTCCGACTCGGCGGTGATGGGTGGCACTGTTAACTCAGCGTGATGATGGTCAGCCCTTGGAGAGGGGAGCAAGGGTGAGCCACCTTTGTTGTTTATGTGCTGCCTCCCTGGCAGCCTCCTCCATACACAGACTGAAGGGGGGGAGTCAGGAGACAGATGCTTAACGACTCCCTCAAGGCCACGGCTCCGGCCCTTATCTCATCCCCAGTTTGTGCAGGTTGCCATAGTAACTGACCTGAACACTTGAAAGGATGAGTAACACTACAGTATATATTGGCCCACAAGCTACTGGAAGAATTTATTGAACACACACCAATAAAAGCCTGACGTAATGTCGGGTTAATGCGGTTATAATGTTCGCTGCTTAGTATTACTGTTTTTACAATTACACGTGTAGTTTTTTATCAGCTAAAACAGCTGTAACATAGAGCAACAAGATCCTTCTACGATATCCCTATGCTCATACTTACTGTATCCTGCAGTTTTGTGATGTTATTCTTTTTAAATTGTACAATTTGTTATGAGAAATATGAAGGTGAAGAGATGGAAATCCACATAAACGTTATTGAGGCAGATTGAAGAATCTTCTGTGATTAAAATGTGGCAGTGCTAGGATTTCTAAACATTTCAACAACATGATTTATTTATTTAGTTATTTATTTATGTATTCATTAAAGAAGACAGATTTAAAGAGACAGCTGAATAAACTGAAATCAAATAATGAATTTAAAAAAAACACATTCAATTTATGTCCAGGAGTGCAGGGAAATAAAAGTCTGAATCACCGATGTGCAAATAGCTTTATTTACATTCAATATTTTTTAGTTAATTTTAGTTGTTAATTATCAACTGATGAATTCAGTGTTAACTGCTATGGTACATCAGGCTGTAATCTATGTATTATGGAAGATTGACAAGGACAATGAATCCTTTTGCATATGCTGTCACCAAAGTGTTTAATATCTATTGTCGTTACTGTATCACACACCCAGAGAGTACATTTCTAAGTGAGAAAAGGGATTAAATCCAGTAAACGCAATGTAAATGCTACACTATTCTATATATTCTGCCGGTGGGGCTGACTGTTGCACATGTTCAGAAATGTTGAGAAAAAAAATGTGTAGTGTCTTTGTCAGCAGAGGTGTCCATTGTGTAGTCCCAGACTGGGCCTTGAAGAGGAGACTAAACTAACAAGGACTGGTTGCACTGTTGCTGGTTGCACCAGCATGTGCACCGTGGTGATCAGACAGGTGTTTTGACATCTCCCTCTCTCCTCTCAGAGAAACATCTGGCACTGCTGCCAGGCTTAATTGTAACAGTATTTTGCAGCCTGTCAGTAACCTGGACACTAACAAGCAAAACAAAATTATAATAATGATGCAAGTAAAGCCTTTTAGAAGACCTGCACTACATATATCTCTGGGAGAGGTAAAATGTGTTTGGCTTGTAATTATATTTAAATCAGGTTGAACTGTCTGCCTATGTGTATATATCTGCTTATGGCAGTTTTTTTTACATACATTTCTCAGTATGTTTTCAGCTTCCTTTTTTTTTTTTTTAAACTGCTAGCGAAATGGCAGTCTATTTTGCAGTAGTTTGCCGAATAAATGTGGATATTCTTGGTCATTTTAATTGAAAACACTCAAAATTCATGAATCTTTTGTTTCTCACAGTAAACTCAACTATCATCAAAGTGTTATGCTATATAGGCTGCAACCAATTTAACAGGTATACCTACATGTTTTACTGTATTACTGTTAGGTAACATAACACAAACGAGACATCTATTTGAAACATTACTGAGGCAATACTGTGAATATATATTCAAGATCTTACAAAAATAGATCAACCATTGCTGAGTCCTGTTTTTTATCTGGACGTAGCCAGAGAAAGACAAGTGACTGACACTTGTCCTCTCACTTTACTCTCCACTCCTTAACCCTGTCCACCCTCACAGAGGTGGACAGTTTACAACCAGCGACCACATGGTCAGATGTACCCTGTGGATGCAATGAGTGCTGGCACTCTGGACAGCATTTCCATATGGGTTAGGGTACCAT
>CAKALG010024257.1:0-14597 GCA_916700815.1 Helicolenus hilgendorfi
AGAAGTCAGTTTGCAAACCCTCACGGGAATCCCCCCTCTTCTCTCCAGCATGTCCCATCTGACTTCACATGGCTCTACATGGAGCAGAAATCACTTTTCTTTAAAAAAAAAAATAAAAAATGCAAAATATGGCTGCAAAAGTTACTCAAAGGATAGTGTTATAGCACCATGGAGCTGCAGATCAAGTAAAATATGAAGCTATTTGATCATAAAAAAATCTCCACATTTCATGTATGAATTTGTTTTTTTTCTCCCTAAAACAAACAAGAAAAAGCCGCAAGCCAAATAAGCACGAGCCCCATTTAAAGCAATTTAACCTCACTTTCAAGAATTTCACAGCACTTTAAAGCCTCAGCAGCGCTCAACATTATACGCGCGTGTTTTTTAAGAGTCTCTTTAAATGAGTATGAAATGCTGTGTGGCATGATACAGATGATACAAGTCGGAACTAACATACCCCGAAGCTTCTCACATGTGTTTGGTTTGTAATTTTGTTGATAAACAGCTTTTCCACACCGCTATTTAGTAGCTATATCAAAAACCATTATGACAAAAAGGCAATGCGTAATTCAGATAAAACGGATCTATTTCATCTCTGGGCACATCAGAACGAACAGGCGCTTATGGCGGAATTGGTGAAATAAATATAAATTAAGAGGCCTTTTGCAAATCATTTCTCTCGGTTTATTAACAAATGAACAAGCGTTTTAAATTCACCCCCCATCGCTCTTTTTTCAGTGTAGATTCAAGAGCTTTATGGCCGCTCGTTCAGGTGATTATATATTCAAGCCCATACAGCTGAATCTTTCATGTGCCATCGAGCAATGTGACGCCCTTAATGTAGATGTTTTGTGCTGCAATTCACACGGACGAGAAAGAAATGACCCCACATGTTAGAATAAGTCACAAAGCCAGAGTGATAGAGGAGATTGTTACAAACTGGAAAAGAGAAATTCAAGGCTTAGAAATAAAGAAAAGTTGGATTGATTTTTTTTTTTTTTTGGCTGTTGGAGTCAATTTAAGCACACCAAAAATGTAAGACCAATAAAACTTCCAAAATTATGCTGCATATCTGGAGATAAAATAAGTGTTATAAATCACCAAATGATATTTCACAGTTTTGTTTTGATTTTTTTGCAATATTTTTATTTATTTATTTTAACAATGTATTTATGGGGGGTGGGGGGGGTTATACAAACATCAGCATTATTATGCAATATATTCAATACAGGATTTACTTTAACAAACATAACATACCCCACCGACCCACCCGTTCTCTCTTAACTTTTCCCTTTCTCACAGGGCCAAAGTCAATATAAAGCTTTTTGGCAATATTTGATGATGAAAATGTTCAACATTAAGTTTTAGTAAAAAAGCACAACAACGATAATTCAAAGCCATAATTATATGACGATACGATACACGATACGATACAACTTTATTGTCAGGTTGCACTGAAATTCATTTTGCATCCATAGGCAGCTCAGTTTGAGAAAAAGTACACATACTGTTAACATAGACAGACAAGTAACACCCATCAGACAAAAAAAACAACAAAACACATCACAATTATTCATACATAAGCCATTACAAAATTACCATCTGTCCTCTGGATTTACATAACTTTAGCAGCACATTAATTATTATTTAGCAACAAGATGGACTGATGGTCAAAAGTGTTCTCTAGCCTGATGCAGGTTATATCTAGGGACTCTGAATCATCTCTTGGATGGCAGAAGTTGATATTCCCCATTTATAACATGTAAGGGATCAGAAGAGAGGCTGTTGGCAAGTCTGAGCATACTCTTGTTGTGAGCTGCATATCTGGAGATAAAATAAGAATTATAAGTCACCAAATTATATTTCACACTTTTGTTTTGATTTTTTTTTTTGCAATATTTGATGATGAACATGTTCAACATTAAGTTTTAGTAAAAAAGCACAACAATGATAATTCAAAGCCATAATTATAAGACGATATGATACACGATACGATACAACTTTATTGTCAGTTTGCACTGAAATTCATTTTGCATCCATAGGCAGCTTAGTTTGAGAAAAAGTACACATACAATAGACATACAGTTACCATAGACAGACAGACAAGTAAGACCCATCAGACAAAAAACAAAACACATCACAATTATTCATACATAACCCATTAAAAAATTACCTGTACCTATTATCTGTCCTCTAGATTTACACGTCTTTAGCAGCACATTAATTATTATTTAGCAACAAGATGGACTGATGACAACAACGATAATTCAAAGCCATAATTATGTTTCATATTGTCATGTGAAAACCATTCAGAAAATGTTTTTAAAAAAAGTACACTTCAGTTGAGCACGCCATCTCCTGACAGGGTGGAGAAGTGCAACTCTTCTTCTTGTTGCCAAGCTTCTATAGCATCCTGTCACTGTTACCCCACTTTACCCCTTTACGGTGTGGTGATACCACAAACCCCCTGCGTGTTTATCCTCCTTTTTTTCTCAGACATTTCCTCCTTTTCAGAAAACGAGCTCTTTCTCTCTATCAGGATCCTCGATCAGACCCCGGTAGAGAGGCCGTGAAGCAATCACTTTCCCAGATTACTTGTATTTAATACACAATGCATCATAAAACAAATCCCTCATCCTGACAGGAAGAAAATAGAACAGCTCATTCGACTTGAGCTTTTCCCAATTTATGGCTAAATTAAAAAGGCTTCCAACAATGGACAAGTCGAGGAGAGGCAGGAAATCAATGAGCTGGGCGGACCTGGGTCTCTCCTCGGTTCTCAAGGAGCAGAGAGACGATGGGAATCGGTTGGCGGGGTCCTGCCTTATTTACACATGATTTTTCCTGTCCTTCCTGCACATTTGCTCCGCGATTTCGTAAAACAATAGGCATTATCTGGGGATGGAAGGTCAATGTCACAGTGCGAGGCGTTATCCATCATCATCTGCTCTCGTCAGCCAAAAGCCCTGTCCTCTCTCAGCTTTATGAGCTGCCTAATAAACTGCGCTCACTGACAACGAGGACGTTTCTTTTATTATTCTATACCCTTGTCTGTTTATTACACAGTGTCGGTTTGTCAGCTTAAAAACCTTTACATCTAAAGAAATAAAACTAATGTTCTGTCTGCTTTTGAGCTTGTTGTAAAGCAGGTGCACAGAGACCAGAGCACAGTTTATACTCAAGAATAAAAATATTGTATAATATATATATATATGTTTTTATTATCAAGATTGATTTAAAAAGTTGATGTCTTGCTCTGTCTTATCATCTATTTTCGTTGATAAACACTTATTTTATGATTATCTTAAAACAGCATTCATACTTTTATTATAATGATTGCGTGCGTAATGGTGAATGGACAGGTTTTGGGGAGGAAAACGCACAAGTATACACCAACCTAATCACAACCTATACAGCATTTTATTGTTCAAGTCAGAGAAAAGCAGGTGATTAGGTCAGTGTTTCCCAAATTGTGGCGCATGGACTTCCAATGGCCCTTATGGAGTTTCCTGGAGGTCCCCAAGAGGAACACTTAAGTCTGTATAGCTGTTATTACTCCCGTAAGAGAATGAGGGTTTTTTATTATAGTTCTCACTTTTCTTATTGTTCTTATACTCTAACATAACTGCGACTCAAAACTAAATCATAACCTGGAGATAAAAAAAAAAGAAAAATGATAGAAAAACTCTTTTCAGTTCAGGTTAATAATGTCATAATATGGTCCATGAACTGGAACCATGGTCCATGGCTTGTTGTGGAAAAAGTTTGGAAACACGTGGATAAATAATAATGCATGCTTTGATGATGCTTATGTTGGTTCATTAAAGTGTACTGCTGCTTCTGGCTGTGTGTGTGTGCATGTGTGTCTGTGTGTCTGTGTGTGTGTGTGTGTGTGTGTGTGTGTGTGTGTGTGTGTCTCTGTGTGTGTCTGTCTGTGTGTGTCTCTGTGTGTGTGTCTCTGTGTGTGTGTGTGTGTGTGTGTTAGTGTGTGTGAGGAGTTCATCCTGACCTCTCTTTGACCCCTCTCACCCTCTCCAACCCCGGGCCCCTGTCACTTTAACATTTAGTGCGGAGAGGAGTCGCTTCCGACTGTTTTAAACACTCTCTGTAGGGATGGACACGCGGGATCCTTCTCTAGGAGACAATGCGTAAAAGAGAAATACTGTCCGAGGACGCGCAAAGTATATTATAGGGGGTGCGATGCTTTTAAACCAACCAAACCTCCCGTCTTTGAATCTATCCGCTATCATATAGACGACACATCCGACTGCTTGGCTGAGGAGGAGGGGGGGTTAGGGAGAGGAGAGGAAGAGAGAAAAATGAAAAGTTGAATGGCTACTAGAGGACACCTGGGTGCGTCAGGACAGGAGGGGTGACAAGAGAGGAGCGGACGAGACGAGACGAGCGAAGCGCAGCGCAGCTCAGTGGAGAGAGGAAAAGAAAGTTGGGAAGCAAGTTGATGCAACCGGAGGTGGTTTAGAGTCCGAGCCGCGGTGTGTCTGTAGGACAGAGTGAGGAGAGGAGATCCACCACAGAGTCAGCGGTGTCTTGTGAGACAATATAGAGAAAGAAAGAGAGAGGGGATCTACTTTTACTCACCGGAGAGGAGGCGACTCGTCCTGCGGCTTGGAGACCTGAAGAGACACCGCTAGACCGAAAAACAACAACACAATGACGAAAAGCTGGAGAACGCGCCTTGGCAAAGACAATTTGTAGTTTTTAATTTTTATTTAACAAGTCGAGTTTTTAGTCGTGCACAGCTTTTTTAAAATATTTTTACGCGGAGTTTTCATCACTTTTCCTCCGATAGCAGCGCAGTTTATTCTCCCCAGAGGTTTTATCTGCCTCACACCGGTGCGTAAGAGTTCCAACGGTAAGAGACAAAACAAGAATTAAAATTTAAAAAATGCTTTTATTAGACAATTTGCATTGAGAGCAAAAAATCAAACCAATGTTCATTGTTTCATTTCATTGTAAACTTACTGGAGCTAAAATACTGGAGCGTGTTTTTGCATGATGAATGGGTAGATCCAGATCCAGACAAAGGGCTTTATGCAAGCTAAATATTTATTCAGTGGCAGGTTAATACAAAGACACAGTTGTGACCCTGATTCCGTTTTGCATCCCAACAATCCGCTGCTTCTTCCTATTTTCGTATTATTTCCTGCGTAATATTTAGTTTACAGCTGCTGTGTAATAAATATTAACACATCAAAACAATATTATATCGTTTATAATTCGTTGAGAGAAATGCTGTATAAATGTTCTGTAAACGATAGAAGTGCAGTGATGTTATGATTTGCATAATAATCCAGTTCATTGTATTTATTGTTATTTTGGTCTTTAGATGCTTGAAGAGGGTTGATGTTGTGTAGTAGAGTAATATAATAGTTTTATTCGTTTATTATTATTAATATTGTTATTATTATTATTATTATATGGTATAATATATATTATTTTAAATTCCCATTTATAAAAATCAAACTGTTAAAATTAATACTGTTTTTGCTCATTTATTCGTTGAAACTACATTTTCAGAAACGAATTCAAACGTCAGCTGAAGTCAATTTAAATCCAAAATTATTTAGCAGCATATTGTAAAATTCGTTTTTATTAAGAAATACTGAGCAGTCAGAATGTGTTGCATTGCATATTTTTTTGCAGTCTTGTTTTATTTTATTTTTTTCTAATCTTATTATAATTAATTGATTTATATATTTTGAGAGTTTTACAGTCTTGTATTGATTTATTGTTGCTAAAAAAACATATTACTATAATTGACATTTTTTTTATTACTGCAAAGGAAATGACATAATTCTTTGACAGATCCCTCAAGGCTTAACTAAAAAAAAAAAAATGCCACAGATATATAATACATTTTATTTAGTTTTATTACATTTATTGTTATGATTTTGTGGTAATAAAAAAATTGTTACAGGATTTTCCTCATAAATTACTGTTGAACTAATAATTCTGAACACACAAATGCACACAAGCATTTTTATATTACAAAGGAATTTTTTAGACAATTAACATAGAACTGTGTGTGTGTGTGTGTGTGTGTGTGTGTGTGTGTGTGTGTGTGTGTGTGTGTGTGTGTGTGTGTGTGTGTGTGTGTGTGCGTGTGCGCGTGTGCGTGGTGTGTGTGTGTTGCACTACTAACACTGAGTCTTATTTCTCTGTGGGAGGTATGTGGTTAGTCAGTGTTTGGACACAGTAACCTGGACTGATACTGATCAAAGTCTGATCTCTCTCTCTCCTTTTCTCCCTCTCCCTCTCTCTCTCTCTCTGCAGATCTTAGATGGGTCAGGCCATGTAAAATTCTGCGTGGATGCCAGCAAGCCAGATATCGGGAGCTGGCTGAAGCACATCCAGTTTGCCCCTGCGGCCAAGCAGCATAACCTGACAGCGTGCCAGATAGATGATCAGGTACGTGGAGACACTCTCAGCCTGCCTGGCTGAACAACCTCAACAAAAAATACAAGATGAATATGATCTGAAGAAAAGGAAAAAAAAAAAAAAAGGGAGAAAGAGAGAAAACATGTGGATGACTTGATTTCAAACTCCCACATGGTGATGTGCCTGAGTCTGGCTGGATGAATCAAGTGCAACTCAGCTCTTTGAAACTGCCTTTTTTTTTTATTAAAACACAGCTCTGATGCCAGAAGGCTTCCCTGTATTTTCCGACAGTTGTCCTGTCTGCGTGCTGTAGTGTTAAAAGGTGTTATTGTGATCCAAGTCAGATAGTCCCATGAGCGGCTAGCCCACCCTGCCTTCACTTCTCTCTCACACACACACACACACAGCTGTCCCCCACGCTGCGCCGCGGAGACTCTTCTGCTATCTGTGTGTGTGTTTTCTTTCTGTAATTGTGCTCTGGCTTCTGCCGTGCGAGGACCACAGGGCAGGATCAGAGGCTGCCCGCCGAGATGATAGTTCCACACACTTCCCAGTCACGCTTGCGATATAAACTCTTAGATATGCCAGGAATGTCGTAGTCCTTTTGCTGCTCACCTGGCTGTGCAGGGAGGTGCGTGCTGCTCACATGGGGGCCCGTTCACCTCAGTAATCCCCAAGGCCAGAAGCCTCCTCTTCTGCACAGAAACACGTAGCAAGACAAGAGGCTAAACTTTATTTGACATGTGTATGGAGCATAGCATGGCTTGACCCGAATAAAAAACATAATCTAGCCTGCGTGCTTGTCATCACTTCTCACTGGTGGTCCACCAGATGAGTGTCACCCATTGAATCTTCAGTAAAAAGTACATAACAGTAGCGTATTTATGACCCTGAAATCATTTGGAAATCTTTTAAAGTGGAAAAACCCAGAGCTTCTGCTCTTCCTCCACATGTCTATGTCATTGTCACCCTTCCAGCCCTCTCAGTAAAGAAGGAAGAGGCTGAGAGAGCTCTTTTTGTGAACAGAAGAAGCTTTTCCAGAAGTACTTACCCCGCTCTCTTTTAAAAAAGAGACAAACAAGCAGAGAGAGCTTTCCTTACGCTGCCCTCTCCGCGAGGTGTGACTTGCTGTCAACACTGTGGTTCTGCTCGGGTGCCTGTGTAAGGCTCCGACAGGTCACGGACATGGCTATGATGAGGCGATTGTTAAGTATTACACACTGTCACAACACAGCACAATGTGGCGTCTTTAAGCCTTCCGGCCAACATTGGTGTTTTTGAAAACACACTGTAGCGCCTCACAATGCCTGTCTGTATGTTTGAAATGAATAGACTGGAGGGGGTGGTCTCGTAAAAAGCGGCTGTCAGTTTTTGATAGTGTGTGTGTGTGTGTGTGGGTGTGCTTTTATGTGCACTGACTTGTTGTGAGTGTGTGAAGTGTTTCATTGTGTCTCTGGAGTGTGTGTGTGTGTGTGCACACCTGTAACTGCCTGTGTTTCTACATGTATGAATGTGAACTTCAGTGTGTGTGTGTGTGTGTGTGTGTGTGTGTGCCCTGCATGACTGTGAGTTGTTCATTGCGGTTAAGATGACTCCCCACGCTCCTCATTGCGAGCTGGAAATGTTAAAACACACAGTACCTGATTCCAACAGGTTTTTATGGCCACAGAGAAGTGCTGAGTCTAAACCCAGCCCGAAACCACACATTACACACACACACACCGCACAACGTGTACCATCACCAGATTTCCACAGACCGAGCTACCCGGGGCTGACATATTACTTGTTCTGTTAAATCTTCCAACTCTTCTCTCCTCCGTGCCATCAGCAGGAGATGATTTATTTCAGGACAATGTCACACAAACGACAGCCATCTCCAGGTGTGGTGGTGGTTTTATTCGGTTCCTGGTTCTTTTCAAGCACCAATTTAGCCCCGCCAGCGTGAGAGTAAAACTGGAACTCCGTCCTCTTTATTTCTGACCCAGTTCTGTTTATCATAAAACTTTATGAGCAATCTCAGGAGGGTGAGGGAGTGAGAGAGGAATGAATGAGTTAGAAGAGAGAGAGAGGGAGAGAGAGAGAAAGAGAGAGAGAGGAAAAAGCCTGTTTTGTCTTACTGGAGGAACTGTTTGGGATCCCTCTTCTTCTTTCCCTCTCTCTTTTCTTTCTCTCGCAATTCATTTTTATCCAGTCAGCTCTGCTACAATGGCATAAAGGATCTCTGTTGTGAAAGCATCTGCAGAGAACTTAAACAGAGTCTGCAAATATTAACAAAAAGAAAGTCAGCTCTTATGTGTGATATTAGCATATAGAATCAATTATGTGAAACTGAAACTGATGTACAATCTTGCAATCTTCTCACATATCTGACATTTAACGACAAAGATTCTCTCGTTCCTAAGGGAAATTTAAACATTGGGCCTCGTGCAGAAACATTATCTTATTATTCTCTTATATTTTCTGTTAAGGGAAAAAATTAGAGAAGTCACCTAAAGATGCACCAAGCGTTCTTAACCATCCAAAATCTGCTCTTACCCAGGTGTGCTGAATGATGAATCCCTCTTGATCATAAATTGGAGGCGTGTGGCCCATTGTTTATTATTAGCGTAGGTGACGCCCCTTAAAGACTATATGAGGGCAGGTGTTCAAATATTCTGGCACATGCCCGAGAATTGGAGAGATGCCACCAAAAATGCTGAAAGAAGAACTTCAGTAGGAGTTAAATCGAGGTACTGTTAATTAAATTTAAACAAAGTAAACATGTGATTTGCAGAGCGTCAGTAGTGTCGTTACAGGAATTTAATAATCCAATCATTATAATTACTCTAAAACAAATAACAATCTAATTATGATTACATGATATTCATGCGTTTTTTTAATGTTCCTCAAATTTAAAACTTGTGTTTGACAAACAATGTGTGGACGGTGAAAACAAGCTGTTTGTTTCTTATCTTGTTAAGAGTGCCTTCAGCCACTCGTAAAATTATCTCTTACCCAAGAGAAGAGCAAAAAATAAGAAAACATTGGTGAATCCCAGAAATCAATTTTGTAATAACAAAATAAGAACAAAAACGTACCAAAATAAGAGGGAATTTCTTCTTATTTTTGCTTCCTGCATGAGGCCCATTGCGTCACTGTGGACGTCCAGCTGTTTGAATTTAATGGGACTAAATTTACAGATTATATTTGTTTTCTCTCGCACTAGAATTAGCTGCACATTCCGTATTTTAACTAAATTTAAACAAGGACAGCCTTTATTTCTGTGACCTTTCTGTTTTTATTGCTTTATATATTTAACGCTGCAGAGTGGAAAGCAACAGCAAAAAGAGTGGAGAGTAAGAAGATGGCAGGTGTCGCAGTTTGTGAGTCACACTGAAATCTGTAATTAACTCAGCTTTGAAAGGTTTGAATTCAGTCCTTTACAAATAAAAACAGCTCCATGAGGAAATCTGGAAACTATATGAGCTGAGAAGAATTATGCAAAATCCTTTTAAAAGTATTCAGAGAAAATAATGAATGACAAAGAATCTAGGCTGAGCTGTAATTGTGAAATCTTTTAACTTTGGGCTGTTTGCGTCCAAATTTAGCCGTTGAACCGTCCCCGCCACAAACTCCCCTGACATCCTCATTTGTCTGCTGATGCACTGAACTGAACGCCGCACTCTCATAGATCCTTCCACGATCAGCATGTTTTGTCGTTAAGATAATTAGAGCAATTAGTGCTGAAAACCCCCCCTCCACCGCACTCCTCACTCTACTGATTCAATTGAAAGGAAAATGGATTAAAAGTGTAATTAGCATCATCCAACGAGGCCCTGAAGAGCCTTTCATAAGACAGTGCAGAGGGATATGAGCGTTAATCTCGTTCGCTCTATTGATTCTCACTCAGTATTGAGTGGGATGAAGTGGCTGAGGGGCATATTAGCAAAACACTGACCGTCATTCACTGTGTAAACACGCTGGAGGCGAAATCATGGAGTGATTGTAACTCCCTGAGATAACAGCTCGAAGCTTATTCAGTTAAAAAAAAGAGAAAAAAAATTCAAGATTGCACATGTAAAAAACTGTCCTGGGAAAATCTTGTAAATCCAACATGGATTATTTACACAAGATGCTATTTATTGAGATTTTAGAAGACTAAAACACGTTAAAAAGTCATTTTGGAGATGCAGAGTTCCCACCTGACATTCATGATAATGTCGTTTCTGCGTTCTCATGAGGTCACTTTCCCACAGCTGACTGCATCTAACATGAATACAGCCATGTTGGCTTCCTTACACGTTCATCCAATTTGCTGGAACCAGCTGCTCTTTGTGTGCTCGTACGCTTTATTGCTATCTAAGTCACGAAATGGTTTTGTTTAGAGGCCAAGTGATGGTGACTGCCAAACCAGACGTACATGTTGCATGACCCTGATAGCTACAGGGAGGTTGCAACACGTCATGTGGACATGCACCGTTGCAATGTTGTGGGCATTCTTCTTAAACTTTATGATTTATTTTCGGCTATAAATGAAGAATATTGGGAGTGTTGTTGATGTTTAGCCTTTTTTAATCATCGCAGTGCAAAGCTTGGATGTCGGTGTGTGGCATCTTCCTTTTCCCACCGCTTTTACATGTTGATATTTTACGTTTTTTTGCACTAAGAGCAGACTGAGAGTTCGTTGTGGCCGGACAGCATAGCGTCAGTGAATGGCATACCTGTCGAATGAGCTCTGTGTGAGCGAGGAGTCGGCCAACAGGGTGTGACCGGGGAAAATGTGACCTGTGTTTACTCTGCTAATGACTAATGGTGTCAAGGTAACCGAGGAGTCCGATTATAGCCTTTGATCCTCTCGTGGTTGTGACCTTTGACAGAGAGAGTGTAAGATAAGTAGTGAGTTCAATAAATGAACACACATATGGAGAAATGATACATATATAAATAGGAAGTAATTGACCAGCAGAGCAGAAGAAAGTAATTTGTTGTTATGTGGAAAATGTACAGATTCAGAAAGGAGAAATTGTTTGAATTCTTCTGAAATAATTTCTTCTTTGTTGTTTTTGTTTTCAGTACGAATAAAAAATGTCCTTGATGTTGAGGCTGGTTGCTTTTTCAGTGTGAACTCGGACACCCTGGCTATCTTATCTATGGAATAACCTGTTGTTTTAAGCCACTGTTAAACTGCTGGCGGTCAGTGTGTGTTTGATAGTGTGTCCATGACATGATGAGCCCCTACAATCAAACACTGCGTCCTCTGTGCTGGAGTGAGTCTCTGCCTTTCTTTGTTGTTGTTGTTGTTGTTGTTGTTTGTGTGTTTATCTGTGGCGGCCCCGCAGGGAAGGGGTGGAGCTGTTTGGGGAATTCCCCTCATATTCGTAATCGCCCTCCTGTGCCTGCTCGTGTGTGCACTTAACCCCAAAACAAACCATCTTATGCAGTAAGTACAGAGAAAAAAGATGTTTATTGATCCCTAAAAGAGGGAGGTCAGAGGTCAGGCTTGTGTCTTCCATCTTCCTCACTATGTGTTTCTTAATTATCTCCTCTTTTATTGTAAAACATGCTTAAATTATAGACTCATAGTTGCATTTTACCACGTACTTGTGCTCTTGTATGTTATGGACAAAGTGGTTTTGACAGTGTCCATTAATTTTTATGATCCGAGGCCTCAGTCCGCGCCCTGGTAGCTCTCCAAAGAGCCTCCCTCCTCTGTCTCGGTATCAGTCTCTCTGAGCAGAATCCCTGCAGACTCACATGTCTGTTTGAACTGCGGCTTGATTGTCTCTAAATCACAATATTTTCGTGGCCTTGCAGAGGTGACGGGGCACAGGAAGGACTGTATGTGTGCATGCATGAAGCTTCAGCCATGTTCAAGCATGTGTGTGTTTATGGTGTGGACAGAGGTTAGGAGAGTAGGAGGGTATGTCAGGGATTAAAGCTCCTGTCGGGACCCTCACAGTTCAGTTCCCTTTATTCTTTCTTAGAAGCAATGGCGGCACAGCACCAGACATCAAAAAAAGTTGGCAAACTTGTCCCCTATGGAGCGGTTAAATTGATGCAAATGAAAAGGTTTAAACAATAAAATGGTGCAAAAATGAAAACAAGGATATTTTTTGCATTAAATTTGGTGGTTGATATGTAATGTGTCTGGTCTGGATAACTGTAATGACTCTGGTTTAGAACTGTAATGGGAGTCAGACTTGTAGTGCCTGCCACCCTCCCACTGACTTTCTTGGCTGCTTCGATTTTTTCTTTTAATGCCTGAACTTAAATCATACTTTCATGCTACCACAAAGCTACATCGGTTACTGTGCACCAATCACTCCTCAGTTATTGACATGCGAGAGCTCTGCCTTGGTCAGACGCTGCTCTTTTACTAGCTTGAGCTCCCTTAGTGACTCTCAGTCTGAGACCTTCCTGTATGTAGCGTCATATTTAGTATTATATAATTTGCCAGAAGTTTGCCAGAACAATGACATAAACAATTACAGCATAGTCGACAGAATACATCATGATTTTTATTGTGACCGAGATATTTATCGCAACTCTCTGCGGAGCCAATGTGGCTCCAGTGTCCTAACAGTGCTCGCCAGGAATTCAGTCCATAAAGCGGTGTACCTGTGACCCGTGCCTTCCCAGAAGCCCCCCCCGCCCTATCACATTTCTAATAAATCCCCCCATCATCATTGTCACGTCGACGCAGCAGAGGAAGGTGATATGTTAAACCTCCAAAGCATGCCAAAAATAACGCCATGTCTGATTGTTTCACAGAGAAAGGCTATTGTGTGTCCATGGGAAGCACCACAGTCCCAGGGTCTCCCAGCTGATTCTTTAAAACGACCGCCCCCCTCCGAATACACTCTGTTTCACAATCAGTTTGTATGTTCTGTAGCTGCAATGAAATCTGCACCTTGACTGTTTATATAGGAATGCTGAAGCTTTAAAAATAAGTGGATTTAGGTGGAATTAAATGAGCACCAAGAAGTGGTGTTAGGTCTTAATTGATCTCACTGTTTGGAAGTTTCATCCATCACTGAAATAGTCAATTAACAAGATGCATTTTTTAACAGCTTGCATACTAAGCTTGCTCTCCACATATTTATTTGCTTCTTGCCTGCTACAAGCATTACTGGAGAACCCAGTTTTTGTGTGAGTGTATGCAGTATACGTATATGAGACAGTATATTTATTCTACAGTATGGTTTGGGCTTTAATTTTGTTTTCATGAAGATTGATGTCTTACATGATGGTTAATTACAATGTAATGAGGGTACAAATATCATAAGTATTGTGTTGCAGATTTGCATGTATGTGTGTGCATTTGTTTATATAGTAGGGCTGTGTGTTGGCAATAATCTGGCGATACGTATCATGATACAGGGGTTATGATTGATGACTATTGTGATTTTTAAAAACTAATTTTAGAAAAACTGTCGTAGTCTAAAGAACACACTGCCATATGCATAAAATCTGAGTAAAAAAGTTTACTTTTTATGCAATCAGAACAGTGGGATGTGCATTTGAATTTATCACAGTCCCTGTAACATCATATTTTGAGAGGGTGCATCTCTTTGCAGGTGAAATATAGTATTTACTGAGTTAATCTTTGCATGTAAACTATTAATTAAAAATCAATAGTGTTTTTGAGAATTTACACAGTATTGCAAAACATAATATTGTGATTCTCTATATTTTTTATATTTTCTTACACCCCTATTATATAATACCAAAAGCTACTCCAAGTGACCTCTGGTGGTTTAATAATTTGGTAGCTTAGCCCACATTGCGATGCAGTTATGCTGCACCGTCTCCACAGGGACACCAAAAAAAGGCAAATTCAGCACAGCAAAATATGTTGATCCGTACAGTTTTGTTTGTAATTAATCTGTGATATATAGAAGCACAATTTAAACCATAATCCCTTTTGTGTGTTGCAGATCTTCTACAAAGTCACCAGTGAGATTTTCCCCGGTGAGGAGCTGCTACTTTTCATGAAGGCTGAAGAGTATTCATGTGACACCATGGCTCCCGATATTCATGGTCTGCACCGCACAAACACACATTTCTGTCCACTGCTAAGACCTGAACAACACATACACCTCCCTTAAATGTACAGTATGCTAATGTGTCTCTTTCCCACCGTGCAGAGGAGAGGCAGTACCGCTGTGAGGACTGTGACCAGCACTTTGAGTCCCGCAACCAGCTGCTGGACCACCAGA
>CAKALG010024259.1:0-10105 GCA_916700815.1 Helicolenus hilgendorfi
TCCCACATGGACCGGCACTGTCAATAACACATCAGCACAAGCCTCGGGTGTCTGGAGAAGGTGTCTGGACCTTTTGTGAAACATTGTGAATTAAACAGGTTTCAGAGGATGTGGGAATAAAACTGATTGTGTTTGATCTCTGTCATTATTCAAGCTACAAAACGGCCAAAATGAACAGAGGGAGATTGTATTGTTTTGTAATTACCTTGTAAAATAGCCAACCCCTTCTCAGTATTATTGTGGCTTTACCTCGCACTTGAGATGCCAGGTCGATCATTCCCGTTGCTTATTATAACATTTTACTCACAGACTTCAGAAGTGAAATGTGGGGATACAGTGACATTACAGACTGCATGTCAAACAGAGCAAGGCGATGCATTTTCTAGCCCAACACGTCAAATATCGCCTTTTGGTCAATGACCCTCAGTGCACAGGGTGCCCCTCTTTTGTTACCTTTGAACGGACTAGGGACGGTGTATCAATATACACTTGTTGCATGTGTAGTGTCCTTTCAAAATAAACTTCTGTTTTCACAGGAAGTTAGGCCCAGTTCGTCACTGCAGTTACTAAAAGTTTCCTCCCTGTGTCGTTAGAACGGGTTGCGTAAGGACCACAACAAGCTGTCCTCACCAAAAAAAAAGACGGCCGTATAGGTTGTCTGTGCAAGCAGCTTATTACGACCCATATTTACGTTTGCTATAGTGGCCGTAGTAATTATGACGGCAACAAATGAGGAAGTCAGGTGATGTAGTATAAAAAGCAACCAAGTCTGCTTAGGGAGGACGTAGGGTTGGATGGATGGGTCAACAAATACAGGACTTTAACCAAGGAGGCCACTGTTAGTGTCCCAAGTGAAACCAAAAGTCAACATGTTGAGTCATGTTATGAGTCATGTTGAGTTATTTTAATTTGTGTGCGTAACTATGTTAGCACGTAACCACGTCACGTACTACGTCATGTACTATGTCACGTACATAACACAGTAACTACGTTTCTTACGTAACCTAACCCAAACCATGATGTATTCCTAAATCTAACCAAGTTGTTCCGTTTTAAAATCGCGACCCTATCACAGTGCGAAATTCAACAGTCAAATATGTCATTTTGGGAGTCATTGGCAAACTACCTATTCTCTCGTTTAGGTATGAGGACGTGTTGACCACAAACAGGCTCACAATCAGACTGGTTGTAAACAATGTTCTATAGTTATACATATACCAGATTTTGGAGACCTACGGTACTTGTTTGACCTTATGGACTTACTGTGATTTTGCACACTGACAGGCAAATTCACAAAGAATGGCTAGACCTACCTCTGTACCACTCTCCATTACATTTGCTACTTTTACTTAAAGCTGAAGTAAGTGAGATTGGAGCAAATATGCAAAAAGGTTTTATTAAACGGTCGCTATATCATGACAGTAGTGCATGAAACAGGTAACCTGAAACAAGCAGTCAGAGCTGATCTGAGGTCCGCTGTCCATCTGCCGTCTATGAGAGCCGGCTGTCAATCGTTCGGCAGTCAGATATTCCAAAGCCTGAAAACAGAGCCATGAGGAGGAGCAGAAGTCTAGTTTTCTCTCAGAACACTTGAATTACAATATGCTGAAATATTATTATTGAATTTTTTTCTCAATAATGCCAAAAATATACCTCCTACTGCCACTTTAAGCCCCTCTAAGGTTGATGAACCACTGTGTTGGCCATCAGTGAAGGGGGGAGACTCCAGGAGAATCACTGTCACTGCTTTCGATGTCAGTGTCAGTTGGTAAAAAAGACACACTGACTCATGAAACACAAGGCAATATGTGTGTAGACAGGCAGGGAGAAGGATACAGGGATGCTGGAGCAACAATCTGACAGAGCTGAGTGTCTGAGTTTAAATGCCTGTTTTTGTAAATGTGTGAAGGGGGCTTTGTGTTCATGCTAAAACACTGTGTTAAGTTTGTCTTTATGGAAAGCACACACACCTGTGGGGTGCAGCAAGGAGAGAACATCGACCACTGGAGGTCAGCAAAATTGAGTTTTTTCAGCCGATGTTAAATTACTCTCCAAATGTACGGATTGTAAAGCAAATTGCTTCTCACGGAGGGTTCAGACAAGGGGACAGCAGTGCCTCTGAAACACTTACAGTACTTTCCAGCCTCGTGTTTAACCACCTGGCACCAATTACAGGCTAAATTAAAGCAATTACAGCAGTCTGCACAGCATTCTGCACAGCATTAGGAAAGCTCGTCTTAATATGGTCGGAAACTGCTGAAAGATGAATACAGTAATCTGGATTTATTGGTTAATTTAGGGGTATGGGCAAATGTCGCACTGCACAGTCGATCTTCTGGAGCACTGTAATTACAGCCCGAGTCTGCAGCTGCAGGCTGGAGCCCCCTGCTGTATCACCACTGCCGGTCTAAAGGCTCCTTTATAAAATTTGGGATTTATTTGATCTCAAATAGAATTAATTTCCTGCGTCTGCATTATGCAATGTACCACCTCAACCACTTAGTGTAGTTTTGTCTTCTGTCTGCCGCCTCACTTCCAGGCTCCATTGGCTCAGAGCTGACCACCAGCAATGTCAGCGTGTTCGTTGCCTCGGATGCAGGAAACACATGGAGACAGGTGAGTTTTTTTTTTGGTAATAATATCATACTGTAATTATAATGACACTGCAGCTAGCAATTTTTAATTTCTTTTAATGATAAAACAGTGTTTGGAAATATTTGTGGAAACCGCGTCCACTTTTAAAGGTCCCATATTGTAAAAAGTGAGATTTTAATGTATTTTATATTATAAAGCAGGTTAAGTACTATATAAATACTGTTAAACTATCAAACGCTCAATATACAGAGAAATACACACAGCCCGTATTCAGAAATTGTGCGTTTTAAACAAGCCGTCAGGATTTCCGTCCATTTGTGATGTCACGAATATACGATATTTAGACCATTACACGGTTTTAAACATAAACATTCTAAATGTGTCCCAGTTTATTTCCTGTTGCAGTGTATGTAAATGACATCAGCTGACATGGACCCAAACTGTTGCCTAGCAACGCAATTCCGTTGCAATTGAAATGCACTAAAACAGAGTGTTCGCGAAAGAGGATAAATACAGGTTTATTCAGGCAGACAGAATGAGGAAAATAAAGTTTTTTTTAACATTACAGCATTTAAACATGTTCTAGTAGAAACACAAAATACAAGTATGAACTTGAAAACGAGCTTGATATGGGACCTTTAAGCTTCAAATCTGGGTTGACGTATTCCATGGCAGCGGGTGATTGACATTTGAGTGATGATGTTGCTAGGAGACTCGCCGTCAACCTCTGTGGAACGCTACTGAATGAACAATGACTGATACCGATCGATTTTCACCTTTTTTCAATAAGCTCACATAGTGTTAGCTACTAACTGCTAATTGTGATTTAGTCCGTCTAACATTTGGGAGGACCCATCATGCTGTTAAAGGGGAACAACGGCCACTTTTAAAACATTGATATTCTGGATGCTATGGTGATATGATGGAAAAAATACTGCAACTTGCTCATTAAAGTCATACATATTCTTGTTTTGTTTTTTACTTAGGTATTTGTTACATGCTCGAAATCAATAATTAATTAAAAATAAAGTAAAAAGAAATGGTTGTCACTGTCTACTGAAATTAAACATGAATCCAAATTGACGAGTTGGGAGTGAGAATGTGTTGTTATTGCACCAGTCAAATTATTGAAATTGTCAGTCGGGCCACTGGAGAACACTAATGTATGGGTTGCTTCAATGTTTTCTTTTTCGTAATTAAAATTATAAGCGTAGGCCTAGTCAAATAAAAAACAACTCCACCACACACTCATTTCTTAGGTATAATGAATTGTTTATAAATTCAGTTTTATTTCAGTTGGACTTCCAGTGTCAGTTACGGCCTGTCGAGACCCTGCTGTTGGCTGAGATCAGCTTCCAGCTAACGTGTCACACTATATGTATAACACATGTGACATGTTCTATTATTAATATCAAAGACTTGTACCTTATAATTTATTTTTTCCAATGATGTTCCCAATTGAATCACAGCCACTCACCATATGGAACACCAAGAACTGACTGACCTGCTGTCCTGCTATCACTAAAAATATCCTTCTCATCCTAACTCACTCTCCCTGATGTTATCATATAGCCTTTTTAATCCTCATACACTAGCCGGGGCTTTTTAAGGTCGATAATCAAATGAAATTTGAAGAGTTATTTGATTCGGTCCCTGCATGCAGTGCAAGTGCCAGTGGGTGGCCCCTTACCTCACTTGATCCTGCCTTTCAATTTATTGGGGCTTGTTTCTAATTAAACACAGCGATGAAAAATAATTATTCAGAGGCTGATGCAGCGAGTTCTAACCGTGATGTATATACTGTGTTTGTTTGGCGTATTATTACTTGGCTTATACTTGAATGATACAGCGTGGGTGTTGTGCAGACGTCCTGGACATGTACACGGGTATAACAAGCCACTGCAGAGTGAGTGCTCTCTCCCTTTTTCTCCGTCCCTGCAGATCTTCGACGAGGAGTATGCGGTGCTGTATCTCGACCAAGGAGGAGCCTTAGTTGCAATAAGACACACTCCGCTCCCCATCCGACACCTGTGGTGAGTCATTATGACAGAGACGCCATTTGTCACAGCATGACTAATTCCCTCAGAGGAAAGCCTCAAGTCTTAAGTTAGTCAAACAAAGGCAAATGAGTTTGTCTTTAAACCAGGGGATGATATTATTCTTGTTAGAAAACGCTGCCAGCCATGGGAAAAAAGTCTGTCTCGACAATTGTCATTCAATTTCACCTTTTCTGTGTTCGGAGCCGTAATGAGTCTACAGATCAGTGTTCACTGAGCAGAGAGCGCCTCAGCTCTGCGCGGAATATGAAATAAAGTTGTTAGAGACAACTCTCAGGGTCATTAGCTTGTGCTCACAGTCAGGATGGTGGTGTGGGGTTTAGGGGTAGCATAGGTGCCTTGTCTAATGGCTGTTTGTGTTTCCAGGTTGAGCTTTGACGAAGGACGGCAGTGGAGCAAGTACAGCTTCACCAACACGCCTCTGTTCGTGGACGGGGTGCTGGGAGAGCCCGGGGAGGAGACTCTCATCATGACGTGAGTGAGAAACATTCGTCAACATGGAAATCTATCAATCATCACTGAAAAAATCAAAGTGACAACAAATCGAATCGTGTGTGTGTCTGTGTGTGTGTGTGTGTGTGTGTGTGTGTGTGTGTGTGCGCGCGCGCTCTCATCCGCCTTTAACCCGTGCATCTATATGCAAGCCTGCTCGATTCAGCATTCCTGACTGCCTGTTTTCCTTCTTCATGAATAAAAAAAAGATTTCTCTCAAGGTCTGCCCGACATCAAAACTGTCTGTCTCTAGATTATGATCACAGGAGATCTATGCTTTCGGCAGCCAGCGACAGGCGTGACTGTCCATTTGAAGAAAACATGAAGGAAAATGATCACAAAATGCCTGAGAAAACAGACAAGAAACTTGGGTATAAAAAAAAAAAAGTTTCAACAGCATTAAAAAGTGGGAAGAGCGGTTAGTAGCCTGCCATTCAGCATGTCTTCAGAAAGCAGATTTATGAAAATTCATTGTGTGTTCTTTCACATGTATTATTAGAATAGCCCAGAGCCCTGAGAGTGCACTATACTCCCCTATTGCAGCTGAGATTTTTAGGACTTTGGGATGTGTTATGAAAGGCTTTGCACAGCCATTACATCAATGTTTCAAGACACCTGCCATACATGACAGACTGACAGTCGGTGTCTGTAGTCAGCGCTACAGGAGAGTGATAGGGCGCAGCTGGAGAGACGGAGAGACGGAGAGAGGGGAATAGGAAAATGCACGGCAATAGTCTCGACGAGAAGAAAATAATGTTTGGGAAAAAGGGGCAGTGAGAATAAGTTCTCGAGCATTGGAGCCCCTCAGCTGGCAGCATTAGTTTTCATAAGACCATCATGCACTGTTTTCTTATCAATTTGTACTCATTGTTACAGTAAGTGCCTGTCATGGTCGGGTGCCTCGGGAGCTAATTGACAGATTGATTGTGATAAATATGTTGTGCTATGAATGGTGAGGGGGGTCAGCGCAGAAAAACACACCCACTCAATTTAGCCGGAGATGGAATATTTATCTGGTTATTCTCATAACCTTGGATTCTGTTTTTGTTTTTGACCATTTGACGTGTACGGATATTCATTATGATTAAGCTTTCAGAAGAAAATGAGTTTCAATAACAACGTTTCAGTTCAAACTTGCTATCCAAAAAAAAAGAGAGAAAAAAATATATATATATAAAGACATGGTGGGCACTGTATTCCAGGCTGTGTCTTTAAGGGGATCTATGTTTATGTATTGTTAACAAATCCCATGTAAAGTCCAAAACCAACAATGAGATAAGGCGCCAGAATGCTCCATCAAATTCCTTGTCAGGTGGTCGAACAGCTTTGTAATCCCCTCTCCCCCGACACCTTCCAGACGTCGGAATTTGGAAGGGATGCATCCTACAACTTCTATAAGTCAAACAAGTATAAACGCTTTTGTTTCCTGAGGTGGTCAGACAACACATTATACAAACTATTTTTTTCTAGCATAAGCAGATGTGCCCTACACCTAGTCAGTGGCACTCAGCCCCAAGCCCATTCGTTCCTACTAAAAATGTAAATCTTTAATTAAAAAACGTGTTATCTTGAATTTTTAACTACCTCCGACTGACGGTCTTCCTCAGCCGATTGAGTTTTTCATGTTTAAAAAAACGCTCAATAATTCCCTACGGCTGCTCGGTTAACCCAACGGGAGAACCAGTAGTTGATTGTTTGGTTTGTGAAAAAAATCTGAAAATAGTGAGAAATGGCGTCACAATTACCCAGAGCCCAAAGTGACACCTTCACAATGTTTGTTTTGTCCAACCAACAGTACAACATTCCAAATAATTAAATGTAATTTAAAGCACCAAATCTTCACATTTGTGAAGCTGGAACCATGACATGTTTTATATATGAAAAATCAACTCCACTAAAAATCCACTAATTATTTCAGTTGTAGCCTACTTGTAAAGGCTACTGTTGGGTACTCTGATGGCTCTTCTATTTTCCAGGATATTCGGCCACGTCAGTCATCGCTCGGAGTGGCAGCTGGTGAAAATCGACTTCAGGTCCATCTTCAATAGGAGGTGTACAGAGGCGGACTATCAGACGTGGCACCTACACAACCAGGTACGGTCCAGCACACACTTGTTTATCACATGCCCTAACAATGTTCCTGACGGTTGGTGGAGGAATCTACATCTAAAGCTCGGATGGAAGAGAATCTTCAACTTGATTTACTTGCTTTATTTTATTGTAGAATCTTTACGGTACAGTGTATAGCATTTCTTGGAGAAATTGAATATGATATAGGGTGGTACGGTGGTGCAGTGGTTAGCACTGCTGCCTCACAGCAAGAGGGTCCCTGGTTCAAACCCAGCCCTTCTATGTGGAGTTTGCATGTTCTCCCCGTGTAGCGTGGGTTTTCTCCCAGTACAAAGACATGCAGGTTAATTGTTAACTCTAAATGTCCCATAGGTGTGAATGTGAGTGTGAATGGTTGTCTGTCTCTATGTGTCAGCCCTGTGATGGTCTGGAGACCTGTCCAGTGTGTACCCCGCCTTCGCCCAATGTCAGTTGGGATTGGCCCCAGCCAATTTTTTTCCAACCCCTAGAGCTTTTGAGGGTACTATAGTGCATGTACAATTCCGACACTCAAAATTGCATAAAGTAAATAGTGCTCGAGTTAACACTTGGAGAGTGATTACAGACACAGCCTTTGTGTCTAATGTCAGCACTCCTATAGCTTATGAATGCACCTCCATTCTGGTGCATTAACAAAATCCCTAAAGAGGATTAAAGTTTTGACTTAATGAGCTATTATTCCAAAATAAAATGTCAATTCCTTCATGGAAAAACGAAATTGTCTAAAGTCTGTGGATCTCGTCTTCTCTGTAACACTGCCTCTTAAAGGGGACATATCATGCTCATCTTCAGGTTCATACCAGTATTTGGGGTTTCTACTAGAACATGTTTATATGCTTTAATGTTCAAACAACACATTATTTTTCTCATACTGTCTGTCTGAATATACCTGTATACACCCTGGAAACAGCTTGGGTCCATGTTTACTTCCTGTCAGCTGATGTCATTCACATCCACTGCAACAGGAAATAATCTAGGACACATTTAGAATGTTTACGTTTAAAACTGTGAAATTGTCTAAATATTGTAGATTTGTGACATCACAAATGACTAGAAATTCTGACGGCTTGTTTCAAACGCACAGGTTCTGGATACGGGCTGTGTGTATTTATGTGTGAATTGAGCGTTTTGATACTGACTTTGAACAGTATTTATATATCACTTAAACCTGCTTTATAATATAAAAGACATGCAAATCTCACTTTTTACATCATGGGACCTTTAAGGTTTGGTTGATACATAGGTTAGCTTGAGCATGCCCCCCCCCACCCACCCCCCCCATCAAACGCCCAGGCTTCAGCCTCAGGGTAATGCCTGATCACTAGCTTTTAGCCTGGCTGTATAGTGAGTGGACTAAAGCGGGACATCGCTCAATTCCCAGAGCACTTACGCAGATTCTCCAGCCATTCCTACTGCTGCTCTGAGAGAACCGACGCTAAGCCCTCTTGCATACATTAAACCTGCCCTCAACCTGGCCGGGCCTGAAGCCGAGTCAGTGTGCCTTTATTCATGGCCCCGTTCTGTAATTGGTTTAGACATCCATATGCTCAGAGCGGGCTAACGACTAAGACATATAGCATGGAAGATGGCATGAGTCCAAGCCAATTACAGGGCTAACCTGCCTAAATGTAGAGTTACTGTAGGTTCTAGTCTGCTGCAAGAATAAACAGAACACTACCTCAAAACAGAGGACAGTGTTTGTGTTTATTAAAGACCGCTGGGAAAGTTAAGGACATTTTCAGGAGCTGGGAGTCTATTTGTGGATACAGAGAGATTTTTTTAGCATCTCACTACTGACACCTAATGCACAAAGACAGAATGTTCTGGTCATGAGCAGCAGTGTAGCATAGAGGATGCAGTGAAACAGACTGGGGTTATCATCTCATCTTTTTTTTGTACTCTGACTGATTTTATATTCACTTCGCACACATACAAGGCTAAAAATGGATTTTTGTGCCGGCAGCTTTTGGTGACTGAAGCTCCCTTCTTATTCGTTCATCTCAATATCACTAAAAAATAACTCATGCAGCACATTCTCCAGTGTGACACTCGCGACGCAGGAACAGTTGTCGAGTTTAGCACACCACACAGCACAAGACCGTAAATATTCGCCGAACAGGAATGCACAACAAGCTGAAGTTAAGCAAGGCAGCGGTGCTTTTCACACACATGGCTGGCTGGTTGCATCGTGTGAATTATTTATGGTGGCAAGTTACAAATGCAGCTCATTTTTTTTTAAACTCTCTCCTCTCGGTTCGCTCCTGAAATCCCCGGGTCCACAGGGCGAGCCGTGCCTCATGGGAGTGAAAAGAATCTACCGGAAGCTGAAGCCCACGTCCAGGTGCGTTATGGGAAAGACGTACTCGGTGTTGATGACGTCGGGCCCCTGTGACTGTACGGAGGCTGACTTTGAATGGTGAGTATACTTTTCCTTTTATTTTTTTTTAGCCATCCCATATTAAGTCCCATTTGCCTTCCCTTCGTATTGTTGTTAAAGAAGAATTTCACCAAAGTCAAGTTCAAGTTCAAGATCTGTATTTGACCCCCAGGGGCAATTGGTTTTGCCGCAGCAGCAATAACAACAGCTAATCACATAAGAATGAGGTTGAGGAATGCATACCAGCAAATAAAATCAAAAGTGTGGTTTAAAGTCAGTTTACTAGTCGTGATGAGTACTGCTCTGCCTGGGTAAACAGTTTTTTAATGTATTCTGTGACTCTAGTGGAAGCTTTTTAAAATCTGCGAAAACAAACCTAATGATGTCATCAGGGTTATCTTAGCTTATTTTAGCTGCCCTATGTATATGCACCAGAATTGTCTTCCGGGGACATTAAAGATTTATTGAATTGAAT
>CAKALG010024260.1:0-10303 GCA_916700815.1 Helicolenus hilgendorfi
TATATATAAATCTAACAGGTGGTAGCCAACATCCAGTTCTAGTTTTTCATTTATCGGACAATCTGCAGAGGAACCAGATAAGAGTAGCTGAGGGATTTGAAGCCCAGGACGCCGCAGGTTGCATTTTAATCACCTCTGCAATCTGAGCGAGACCCCTCAACTGCAAATATGAATTATTCTTTTGATAAGAAAATCCTCTGATGGCATTGAGAGCAGTTTCATCAGCTGAAACACTGACATCACGGTCAAGTTAATAAAAGCAACATCCACCTTGTGTCAGTCGCTCAGAGATAAATCTGCAATGCGGATGACACGTTTGACGAGAGTTTGATATCTGGATGTATGCATAATGAGGACTCACTTGAGTGAGGCTTCCTATACAAACAGCAGGCGGGGAGTCCCAGCAGCTCAGCGGCTTCCTTTGTGTTAGATTGAGAGCGATCCAGCCGAGTGAAAATGGAATTATCTATTCATTGAGCACCAGCAGTATGTTGGCTCTCCTGAGCCCAACGACTGCAGGACAATTCACTTTGGTTCCTTTGACTCCCTCGAGCGTGACAGCTGCGTTCAAATCCAAAAGCATCTATAAATACATCACGTTTAAGAAGGTGGCTCATATGCAGCAGGAGTTTTTGGGGTGGAACATTTTCGGCATGACCCAGGGCTCAACACGGCTGTTTATGTCAGGGTTGTTTATTTAACCTCTGTTAGCCTTTAGCCTGAGTCGTACTGTGTGTCCTGTTGGCGGCCCCAACTGTAATTATGCTTCCCCGCGAGGAGCGTTAAAGTTTCATCACTTCACTTTGTGTTATCTTAAGGAGAGGATTAACACGACTTCATTGGGACAGCAAGTCAACTGAAAGGAATCTATTAGGGGATGCGGGGTTAGAGGAATATTTGTATGTATTGACTGATGGAACTGCATCCGGCGACCTTGTTCGAACCACCAGCTATTCGATCTTTAAGAGGTTGTAGCACGCTCAGTTTTAAAGCTAGGGTGAAGTTACTGGCATCATATGAAACTAGGAATCCAAGGAATCCATTGGTACCAACCATGTTATACTAGCTTGCCACGAAGGAAGCAAAATACTGCTCCAAAGTTACGCAACATTTGGGTGAGGAAAAACCGTCATGTCCATTTTCAAAGGGGTCCCTTGACCTCTGACCTCCAGATATGTGAATGTAAATGGGCTCTCTGGGTAGCCACGAGTCTCCCCTTTACAGACATGCCCACTTTATGATAATCACATGCAGTTTGGGGGCAAAAAACATGTTGCATGCAGTATGCATTTGTTGTTTTTGTCTACTCTAAAATGATGTTTCTGGTGTGTTCTTTATGCTATTACAGTTTTCCTAAAATTATATTTTAAAAAATCACAATATATCGCCTTGCTTACAGTATCGCAATATATCATAATATATTGAATTGTTACCCCAGTGGCATGATACGCATCGTATCACCAGATTCTTGCCAATACACAGCCCTACTTCAAACTCGGCCTTCATTTCGATCTCAATTACACATCTGGGTGTGTTTTTTCCCGTGAACCAGAGTGTATTTCACTGATGTTTCTGACCGCGAGTAACTACGACTTGGGTGTGTTTTTTCCCGTGAATCGGAGTGTATTTTCACTGGTGTAGCATCTTGTACGTCAGTTTAATGCTATTCCACTGATTGGCAGTTGGTGGCGATAACGTGTAAAGAAACACAGCGACATGTCAGAAAAGGCAGGGATGAAGAGCTGCGATCTAGAAAACATGGACGTAAACAAGGCAGGTTGCAAAATATTGTAAAATTCATCTTTGCAAGTGTGTTCAAAAAGAAAATTCAACACATTTCTAGGCTTTTCCAAGAAAACCCTACAGGGTGTCTTTAACATAAATATGGATGTAGCTCTCTCTAATGCTGATTATGTGCAAACACTTCATCAAATTCAGTTTGACAGCTGTATTATTACAGACATCACTCTAACGCAATCACATTTCCCAGAGTACAACTCTGTTGATCCTTAAATGACATTTTCATTCTTATTAACTTTTGGAAAGTCAGCGAGAAAAACATATTTTTTTGGTGGAAAAAGTCCTCAAGTCGAGAGACAAACATATCTGTCATTGGCTGACTTCTCTGTAGCCTCATAAAACATGTTCCCATATCAAGGACAGTCTAATCTCTCGGTGACAGAAGAGAAATGGTGGAGCTGAGGATAAGATGATCCTTATAAAACCGGCAATGAAATATGGTTTATTGCATTTTCATATTTGGTTCGCTTGCACTCTCCCGTCTAATGTGATGGTTTTGGCAGGAAGGTGAATAAAAACATTGTAACTCAAGCTCAGAATAATGAACTTGTCCGTGCCCTTTTGCTATAATTTACCTTTTACGGTGTTCATCAGCTGCACAGCATATAAAAAAAACTGGCTCGGTTCAAGTCTGTATTTTGAAATCTTATTTTCTGATAGGCTTTCCGGGCAGAAGGACCCGCCGGTTATTAGTCTACATCTAAACATCTGTTTCCTTATCACCATTAATGGTTGTGTTTTGGAGTCATTTCACTTTTAACTAGTAAACACTCCAAAATTTCAACACAAACATGCCTGAATGTTTTCCTCCGAGTGGAAGGTTGCTTCCAATGCCAGATTTGTGTCAACACTGCCAATAAATCCCTATCTTACATCACAGAGCACTCAGACGCTCTCTGTTTCCAAATTACAATGAGAGTTCGGAGAGTTGACGGCATGTCTTGTACCCGAACTAGGGCTGTCAATCGATTAAAATATTATCGTATAATATTAGATTGTCCAAGTAATCGCAAATTAAATGCACATTTTTTCTGTTCAAAATGTACCTTAAAGGGAGATTCGTCATGTATTTAATACTCTTATCAACATGGGAGTGGACAAATATGCTGCTTTATGCAAATGTATGTATATATTTATTATTGGAAATCAATTAACAACAGAAAACAATGACAGATATTGTCCAGAAACTCTCACAGGTACTGCATTCAGCATAAAACATATGCTCCGATCATAGGTCTGACAAATGTTTTCAGTGCATTTCCTTTCTAGAAAAACATACAAACAACTTTCCACTAAACACTGCGCTCCCTTGGGTCTTGAGCAATACGCGTGCCATGAAATAGTTGCATCACACACCCAAGTTGCAGCCGCTCGAGGTCAGAAACATCAGTGAAGCAGCATGTACACTGCCCCCAAACTGCATGTGACTATCATAAAGTGGGCATGTCTGTAAAGGGGAGACTCGTGGGTACCCATAGAACCCATTTACATTCACATATCTGGAGGTCAGAGGTCAAGGGACCCCTTTGAAAATGGTCATGACAGTTTTTCCTCGCCAAAATTAAGCGTAAGTGTGGAGCATTATTTAACCTCCTTCACGACTAGTATGACATTGATGGTTTTATGGTTTCATATGATGCCAGTATCTTCACTCTAGCTTTAAAACTGAGCCACCTAGTAGCATTACATCCAATCAAAAGGTTTTGACCTCTTCTCCAGTTTAATCACGATCACAGAAGCCCGATCGCTGAATATCAAGACTCGTTTCACCTTGAGTCAGGTATTCAGATCCTTCAGAGACTGACTTGATCAAACTGAATCCGTGGGCTTTATGACAGTCTGACTCATTGCAGATTTGATCTATTGACCTTCTTTGTAGCTCCACACATGCATTACTCTTAAAGTCTTAAAAACCACGGTGGCAAATGAATCCTTTGACAGCAGTTTAGCATATAGTGCTCCGTGTCTGTATCGCATTTTATCGCTGTAATGAGGCAAGTTACTGTTACAGTCAGCACAATTAAACTCAATTAGTCTCCAGCATGGTCTTCCCATGAGAGGAAAATATTGATCCTTCATTACCTTGACATTTTTTGGAAGTTGGAGAGAGAGTTTGTTTGTAGTGAGCGAACAAGCTCAGCACATATTAAATTACCCACAAGGCCTTGACAGAGGTTTGCATTAATTCCTCCAATCGCTGCCTCATTAACATCTTGTGAGATGCTGAATATTTCATTAAAAGCATGTAAAGAAAGGACACTTGGGATGCAGAGAGCACATATAGGTGTGAGCTCATGTCTATTTAAAGTGAGGCATTTAGCAGAGTTACGGCACTGCGGCCTCTCCCGTAAATCTCCGTCCACTCTGCAAACATAGATGACAGGATGCCAGATGCCTGCTAATGTTGGACGGGCTGCGAACTGTAAATTATGGACTTCATGTTCCTGATAAGGGTGCATACTAATTGTTATTGTATGGTGTGTGTAGATGCCGCAGATTCCAACAGTAATGGCTGCATGCCATGTGAATGTCCACTGGAGCAAAGGCAGCTCAGGTAGCGATTTGCGTAAAAAGGCATGTGCCTCAGGACAGCTCAGTTAATAATGATGACCAAACACCAGTTTTTCCTAAAGCTAGAAACAGGAGAATTTGAACTTGACTTCATCGGCAGTGGAATGGTGCATGGTTATATTGTACGAACCACTTTGGGAAACACAATAATAACATATATAAAACCTTTAAAAATAGGTTTTGCTCTCATGGGAAAGCGTATAAATAGCACATAACAAAGACACATTTCGCGTATCATGAGGATGCATTTTTACGCCATGCAACAACGGTAACGTCCAATTTGGTTTTGGCAACAAAACCGCTCAATTAGGTTTAGGAAAAACATAAATTTTGGGCTTGAAATATGTACATTAACTAAGTAACATACGTACGGAAACAACGTTACATAACTATGGAAAACACGTCACTAACGTCCTGTGTTTGTTGGACCCATCCACGTCCCCTTCCAACCGCCATGAGCAGTCTTTCTCGTTTTTTATTCTACGTCACTAGCTCTGAGCGTAGCATATTTACGCAGATGCGTTCACATTGCAGTCAGGACAGACTACATGGCGAACCAGTGTCGGCTGTGTCTAGAAGGTAACCTGCAATTTGAGAAATCTGATCTCCAAAAACGTACAAAAACTCTCGAGACTCGCTGCATGTTGCTCCTGATCCTAACCTTAAATATTCAAGATCAATACTTTAACCATTTGAGATCAATGCCTAACCTTAAATATTCAAGATCAATGCCGAATCTTAACTATTCGAGATCAATGCTTTAACTATTCAAGATCAATACTCAATCTTAACCGACTGGTTTCCCCAACTTGCAGGTTCCCTTCTTGTTGCGTTCTTATTGCACGCTAAATGCCATGTGCATTATCGTGTCATTCATACACCTTTTCGTGTGTCAATCAAGGCGAATGCATCCCCAAACAAACCTCTTCCAGCCTTCCTAATGTAATGAATGGAGTTTTAATTGCTGTAATTACCACTAAAATACGTATTAAAGGAAGTGAAATTAACTTTTCTGACCCCAACTTGTTGAATTTGATTAATTGGGAGTTTCCTCGTATAGTCTCATTTGAACGAGCACCACGTAGCCATTAGAGGAACTGCATCTTAAGGGATTTCCTTATTGAATTAAACATTCAGCCGAGGTGTTCGCCACTCGATTCCCATAAATCACTATGTAAACAAAGCCCACGGTGAGGCACCGGTGTTTACAAGGGGGACACCATGCAAAGCAGTTACTAATTGGGCTTTCTCCGGACTATAGAGACCTCGAAGTTTGTGAGATTCAGACTTAACAGAGGAAAAAAACAATTTAGAAGTTGCATTAAACTTGCTGGTGGTTGCACAGCACAGGGCCACAGAGCCCTATGAAGCAGAGGTGTGGACTCGAGTCACACATTTGATGACTTTAGACTCGACAAAATCAAAAAAAGACTTGCAACTCGACTTTGACTTGACTCGTGACTTCACTTGGACTTGAGCCTCTTAGTATAAATACTTGATACATTCCTCTGAACCCAAAGATGAAAAAAGCCTGTCTTGACTTGGGACTTGATTCAGGACATGCATGTCTTGACTTGGGACTAAACTCGGGACTTGCATGTCTTGACTTGGGAATTGACTCTGGACTTATCTTGGGACTTGACTGTCTTGACTTGGGACTTGAATTGGGACTTGAATGCCAAGACTTGGGACTTTACTCTGGACTTGCTTGTCTTTACTTGGGACTTGAGTGCCAAGACTTGGGACTTGATTTAGGACGTGCCTGTCTTGACTTGGGACTTTACTCTGGACTTGCCTGTCTTGATTTGGGACTTGACTTGGGACTTGAATGCCAAGACTTGGGACTTTACTCTGGACTTGCTTGTCTTTACTTGGGACTTTAGTGCCAGGACTTGGGACTTGTCACTGGATTTGCCTGTCTTGACTTGGGACTTGATTTAGGATGTGTCTGTCATGACTTGGGACTTGACTTGGGACTTGACTCAGCCCTTGCCTGTCTTTACTTGGGTCTTGACTCAGGACTTGTCTCTCAACTAGTTAGTCTTGACTTGGCACTTGTCTCGGGACTTGAGACATACTTGTGACCTTCAAAACAATGACTCGGTCCCACCTCGGCTATAACGTAGTGCTGTATTTGCTTTGTCACTTGGCGAGTCACATGACTGAGGATTAACGGACAGTGAAATGAGTCGTCCATCAGAGTCTGACTGATAACCTTATAAAGCTCCGAGCCGCCTCCCTCCACTCCTCCGCTATCACGGCCCCATAAAGCCGCTGAGCAGACAGCTCAATACAACTACTGCACGGTTGAGAGGATCTTTATTATTGATGCAGGCGACACTATACATCCTCATAATCTGTGATACACGTGTATATGAAAGCCATAATATTGATTTTCTGTATTAAACGTATACTAACACGGCGGGATTGTGCACAAGAGGTAGAAACTCCTAAGCACTAACAAGCCTCCTAGTCTTTATTTATGAACCCAGAGCCCGAGGTGACTGCTGGGTTTCCCTCCTAAAAACGAAACGGTGTTCATTTAAACCTCATGAGATCCACGTCATGATAACTTATCTCACATGCACTCAAAAGGACGAGGCGAGCTCAGCAGAGAGCCAAGGTGCAGCTACAGATGTTGTTCCACATCAGCGGGTTCCCTGTCTGAACTGAACTGCTCTCCAGAGCCCTGAATGATTACCATAATGTGAAGTGTGTCAGCTGTTGTTTCCTTTTCTTGTGCTGCAGGAGTTTCTTACAGCACTGCAGACAGTCTCCAGAATTAACATGGATCACAAAGGATATCATGCATTTTACGTTTTAGGAGGATTCACACGTATTTTTGCTTCAACATTTGTGCAATTTGTTCACAAACAAGTTTGCAGAATTGGTTATTACCAAGTCGTGTTTGCAATGCACCCATAGGTGTACTTACAACTACCACTGGATTGCTTTGATCCTGAAGACAATTTTAAAACATGATGATTCTCAGGCAAGCTCTGGTGTTACATGATTTCTAAGCAGGTATATGGTCGTTAATTCATGATGGACATTAGAGATAATGTTATCCTCAAAACATGCTAGTCGTATCGATTCTTAATATATGTCTATTGTGTCCGTGTGTCCAAATTTGACAATGAGAAGGAGTGCGATTTTTGGTGCAAATTGAGGCAATTTGACCAAATCAGTGCCAATCTGTATTAACTAACCTGCATGCACCTGTCCCTTTACTTCACACAGTATCTTAGACTCATACAACGGTTGGTATGATATTGTATAAAAGTTATTCCACATTTTTCATGCGTTTAACTACGAATGTCCAGCAACACGTGACACGCGTGTCAATTTCCGCTCCTTACATGCATAGAGTCTTTTCATTTTAACATCCGTCTTCACAGGAAACATCTTAGGCAACAAAACTTCTTAGTTAAGTAAAGGGAAAAGCTGGTGGTTTGTGTTAAAATAACTCCGGAAGTGGCGTAGCTTAAGTACGGAAGTTAGGTGACGGCAACAAACTACTTTGTTTAGGAAAAGATCGAGGTTTGGGTTAAAAATAAGTCTGGAAGTAACTCTGTTACTTACAGTAAGTATGGAAATTAGGTGATGGCAACAAAACTTAGTATAGGAAAAGATCGACTTAGTTAGGTTTAGGCAACAAAACTACTTACATAGGTTTACGAAAAGATCGTGGTTTGGGTTATAATAAGTTTGGAAGTTGCGTAACTTAAGTATGGAAGTTACATGACGGCAATAAAACTACTTAGTTAAGGAAAAGATCATGGTTTGGGTTAAAATAACTCCGGAAGTTGCGTAACTTAAGTACGGAAGTTAGGTGATGGCAGCAAAACTACTTAGTTTAAGTAAAGATTGTGGTTTGGGTTAAAATAACTCCGGCATTGGCGTAACTGAAGTACGGAAGTTAGGTGATGGCAGCAAAACTATTTAGTTAGGTTTAGGAAAAGTTTGTGGTTTGGGTTAAAATAACTTTGGAAGTTGCGTATCTTAAGTATGGAAGTTACATGACGGCAATAAAACTACTTAGTTTAAGAAAAGATCGTGGTTTGGGTTAAAATAACTTAGGAAGTGCCGTAACTGAAGTACGGAAGTTAGGTGATGACAAGAAAACTACTTAGTTTAGGAAAAGATCGTGGTTAGGGTTAAAGTATCTCCGGAATTGGCGTAACTTGAGTACGGAAGTTACGTGATGACAAGAAAACTACTTAGGTTTAGGCAACAAGACTACTTAATTAGGTTTAGGAAAAGAGCATGGTTTGGGTTCTGATAAGTCCAAAAGTGGCGTCATTAAGTATTTAAGTTACGTGACAAATAAACCGTTGACTTCTGGTTTCACACGGGACATGAACAGCGGTCCCCCGAGCTAAAGCCCAGTGTTTTTTATTCTCTTCATACTTCCTGGTTCATGATTATGTGGATTACATATAAATTGATTTCATGGGATGTATATGAATTACAGTGCATTCCTTTTTGTAGGTATAGCTACAAACAGAGCATGAGAACAGCCGGCCTCATGTCTCCCACACCTCCCTGAAAAGGCACACCCATCTATAGTATCTATAGGAACTAAAAGAGAAGGAGAAGCTGAACAAGTCATGCAGGTCTGGCAGTACAGCGGTGTAATGGAGCAGCCTGTAGTGCTTAGTGATGTCTGAAATATGATCAGTGTGAGGTCAGAGATAAGAGTAGATGATAATATATATAAAGGTGTGAACTTTAACTATCTCCACCCTTTAGTCAGGAAGCGTTGTTATGCTTTTAAAAGAACGGGTTCAGCTGATCCTCTTGATTGTGTATTTAATCGTCTCCATCTGAAGGGGTTTAGTCGCCCAGCAGGTTTAAAGCAGAGGACGAGAGCAGAATTCACACAGGAGACGGAGTTTCTGTCTCATCTGTCCTCTGTCCCCCGCTGTAGTTAGTAACTGACTTGATTAAGATGCACTCTGAATTCACGTTATGTTTTTAAAGCTAAAATGGCATAAAAATAACTGGCTACAGCCTCTCGGATATGATTTTCTCCTGTAATAACCTGAATACCGTTGGGTCTTGGACTGTTGGCCCTGTAATTTGAAGATGTCACCTCAGGCTACGGGAAACTGATGGGCGTTTCCACTATTTCCTGACATTTTATTGGCTAAATGACGAATTGATTTAAGTCGTACATATAGAAAACTGTAATGTGAAATTTCTCTGCTTCATTTTTTATTTAAACTCATTGTTTTTTTATGCTCAGTGCTCTGGTTCAACATATGTGGAAATATTACTTATTTTGCTCCAATAATAAGCATAAAAACGCAACGGCACTAATTTCTTTAATGCATTAATGCAAGTTGTGACTTCTAGGTTGTAGAGGGCTCAGTTTTAAAGCCAGAGTTAAGATACTGGTATCATATGAAACTAGAAAACATAATGAATACATTGGTACCAGCCATGTCATACTAGCTTGGCCAAGGAGGTTAAATAACGCTCCAAACTTACGCTAAATTTTGGCGAGGAAAAACTGGCATGTCCATTTTCAAAGGGGTCCCTTGACCTCTGACCTCCAGATATGTGAATAAAAATGGGTTCTATGGGTACCCACGAGTCTTTCTGGACAATATCTGCCATTGTTTTGTGTTGTTAATTGATTTCCAATAATAAATATATACATATATTTGCATAAAGCAGCATATTTGTCCACTCCCATGTTGATAAGAGTATTAAATACTTGACAAATCTCCCTTTAAGGTACATTTAGAACAGATGTGATGTGAGAAAATGTGATTAATTTGCGATTAATTGCGATTAACTATGGACAATCATGCGATTAATCGTGATTAAATATTTTAATCAATTGACAGCCCTAATAAGAATGCATCAATTTCTATTTATAGTAGGGCTCTCAATCAATTAAAATATTTAATCACGATTAATCGCA
>CAKALG010024266.1:0-12846 GCA_916700815.1 Helicolenus hilgendorfi
CGGAGTCGACGCCGCCCACCTGCTGCGTCCCTACACGACTCAGCCCAATCAGCATACTCTACATCGACTCGGCCAATAACGTCGTCTATAAGCAGTATGAGGACATGGTGGTGGAGTCGTGTGGCTGCAGGTAGCAAAGAAAGGTGGGACAAAGAACAAGACAGAAAAAGAAAGAGAGTTCTTGCTTCTCACTTTGAGGGAAGATAGATATGTTTGATCATACCTAATATGGGAAGCAAAACAGCGCTTATTTCAGCGGATTGTGACCAAACTCAATGCTATGCAACAGACATTAGTCTTCACACTCAAGTGGACTATCAGACTGCATACCAAAGACTGTTACACACTGTTAAAGACTAAACAGAGAAAGATAAACTCATGGAAGTGATGCTCTTTAACACCCACTCACTAAAACTTGTGTGTAATATTGATGTTGATGGCGATGAGCAAGATGCATCCGAGAGAAGCCAAAAACAACCAGAGACACTTTTGGATTAAAGTTCTGATCTCATATTCGACTTATTTTTACTGCTTTTGTTTTCCCTCTTCAGATTTGTATCTATGTTCTGATTGGTGTAAAAAGTTTGCGTGTAACAGAAAATGCTATTGAAACATTAGTGAATTATACTCCCGAATGCCCTTTTTTCAGCACTTATCTGCCATTATGCCTTTGCCCATTCAGATGCACAATGAAGAGTAATTTGTGTGTCTTATCCAAGACTTTTGTATGAAGCATGTAAAGAATTTCTGATATATAAATACAGGCCAGTGATGAAGTGCTAATCTGACCTGCTCCAAATGTGGGAAAGTTGCATAAACTACTCTTCAATAAAAAATGTCTAACTGACTGAGTTCCAAACTCCTATCAGTCTGAACCTCTGCCCCCCAGACCCTTTAGACTAAACTAGAGAAGGAATTCACAAAATGTCCAGATGCCAAATCACAATTTAACCCACAAATGACTCTGTTTGGTTTGGTTTCAAGTGTTTTGGTGCTCGGCTTCACTAACGGCTGCAAGGTTGGTTGAAAGTTACAAGAAGGTACAAGAAGTTAGGTGATGAAAATTAGTTATGAGAACAGGTATTAAAAAACACATTTCTTTCTCAATTACTTTCTGTTAATTAATTGCATCCAGGAACGTGGATTTATAGCTATCATGTTTTCTATATCAGTTAATGTGATCATTACCCAGGATCTGAATCAAACACACCCATTCCCAGTAAGCTCGAACTTTGTGGTCCGTCCTCCTAAAAACCAAACGTAATGTAAGTAAATGTAATTTACTCTGTTTTAAACACACCTAAAGTCTTGATCCATCAGACAACCTCACGGCCTGTTTGGGACCCTGACCTGCAGGTCAAGCTATTAGTAGGAGCACATGGTTTTAGGAGAGAACCTGACTATCTGTAAAGCTGTACAGACAACTTTATTGTTGCTATGTCACACATAAAAAGGCAGCAACACTTCTCTGTCTGTGTTTCATACAGTCAGCAGCGAGCGCACCTGTCTGCCTGTCCCTTGGAAAGCTCCTCAACCATTGGATGGAGCCATCTGCGCCGAGCGAATGGCTTGTTTCTCTTGGAGACGGAGTGATGTAAGCATTTCCTTTAATCAAAGCTGAGGCATGCCAGTGGTATTACCCCCTCTCTCAAAACCTGAACTGACAAGGTGAAGGTGGGGAGAAGCTGAGCAGGACTGGACTTAAACAAGAATTTAGCTGCTAGCTCCAAACCAGGAATCTTGGATTAAAAATTACAAACTGCAGACCCTTTGAGGAAGTGTCTGGATAGATGTATTTAGACAGACTTTGAACACAGGAGGTTGGGAATATCAGCGTTGTTCAGGTTGTATGTTAATCCCAGAGCAGCTCATTTGTCCATGAGACACAAGTTGAGTCTAGAAAGCACTTGTAGCAGGAGGTAATGTGTCCTACAGCTGTGGAGTCCCCTTTTTCTCATTAACACATAATAAAACTACATAAAGTCATAGTGCTGCAGCAGTTTTCATTATCAATTCTAGAGATCTAAAACTTCAGATTTATATTTTGCTTATCGTGACTTTGAATCAAAGGATAAATATGTTTGTTCGAAGGCGGTGATTTATAGCTCCTGTGATTTGTGTGTTGGTTAACAATCAGCTCATTCTTCTCAGATGCGGGAAGGAACCCATTCACTCAGACTTGACGGACCTAAATTTAGCTGCGTACAACAAATGCCAGTTACAGATAAGAAGTACTCAGTGTTATCTTTTTCTCAGCCTGAGACCCATTTTAAAAATTCAAGGCCCCAGGCCCTGAGGCCCCATGTGAAATATGTTGCACTTTTATATAACAAAGTGAACAGTCATGCCAACTGCTCTATGAGACTTAAGGCTGGCCTACATTAAAAGATTTTGTCAAATCTTAACAGATTTTCAAAATGTGAGAGACCCCACACATAACGGCATGTTTTGATAAATGTAACAGCTTTGTTCCTATAGTGTGTGGTGAGCAACGATTTGGTCAAAAAAACACAGCACACAGAGATTCCATTCATGAACAACAAGAGTCCCGACTAAAAAAAACGGAAATCTCGCAAAATGTCTCATGATCTAGTGTAAACAAACATAGCGGACGATGTGCAGGAAGAATTAGCGATTTTCTTGCACTGCTGTGTAACTACTACTGAAAATTCACAAGGGATGGATGGATGAAATCATGGAGACACGTTGAATAAACACTTGCGTTGTTGCCACAAATTAACAAATCGGCCCTCCATTTCTGAGGTCCATCTTACTACTTCTTTATGCTTCGACTTTTGCATTAACTCATGCATGAGCTCATGCATTACCCATGGCCGCCATGGCGGCGGTGGTTGTACTTCTGCTTCAGTCAGCTTGGTTCTCAATTAGCTATTGTTCTTTCCCATGTGACTGGGTCATTGGCTGTCCTCGGGGCTCCCCACACACAACAGGATATCCTAACCTGTTTGATATCTACAATTTGAAATCGGTGCAGCCAGGATGGACTTTAGAGGCGATCTGGGGGTTATCGGGCCCAAAAACTTGAGCTACATTCAAATATCGGCAAGATAATATACTCAAAATGTCAATGCTAGCATGCTGATGCTAAGCAGGTATAATGTTTATCATGTTCACCATCTGAGTTTAGCATTTTGCCATGCTAACATTTACTAATTAGCACAAAGTTCAGCTGAGGCTGATGAGAATGTCATTAGTTCTGCACGTATTTGACCATCAACTCAATATTGGACAAATTACAGTTTTGACCTGATAGTGGAACTAGATCAAGATCAAGTTCTTTATCATATGCACAACAATTACAGAGAGCAGCCATTGGCAATGAAAATCATAGATATAAGATCGGTAATCCTGAGAAACTAGCAAGAATACTCTAGATTTAAAAAATGATCCAATGGAAAAAAAAAAATGTGTTGCCAACTCTTGTGATGTGATGATGATTCCAACAAATGTAACAAAAATGTATTTGTACAACACTACCAATTCTACCTTTAAATCTCAGGCTCCTTCCAACAATGCTAATTAAACATGTATCAAAAAGAGTGCAAGTTAAGGTACAGTTAGCATACAATATCAAATCTTAACATGGCAAGCTCAACAGCTGTCAATGTGTCAGTGTGCTGACTTGACTATGACTTGCCCCAAACTGCATGTGATTATCATAAAGTGGGCATGTCTGTAAAGGGGAGACTCGTGGGTACCCATAGAACCCATTTTCATTCACATATCTTGAGGTCAGAGATCAAAGGACCCCTTTGAAAATGGCCAAAATGATGCATTCATTTGGAGTGCTATTTAGCCTCCTTCGCGACAAGCTAGTATGACATAGTTGGTACAAATGGATTCCTTAGGTTTTCTAGTTTTATATACCAGTATCTTCAATCGTCTGAAACTGAAAACTAACGTGTTATCCCGTTAACTTTGACAGTCCTAGAAATTAGACAAAAATGAAAAGTAATTACAATCTAACCTGAGAGGAACATGAATGTCTGAACCAAATTTCAGGGCAATAGTTGTTGAGATATTTCAATCTGGACCAAAGTGGTGGACCGACAGACCGGCATTGCAGTCCCTAGAGCTGTGCTGCTAGCATGGCTAATAATGTAGTGATGCCATAAGAAACCCAAAGTGTTTTGTTAAAAGTACTCAAAAACAGAAAGTTGCAAACACATGCAAGATAAGCTGCAATATTTTTAGATATAAAATAAGTAAAAAGTAAAAAGTCAACATAGGCCTGTTTCAACAATCTTTGTCAAAATCTTTCAAAGAACTTTCAAAGTTCTGGTCACAGAAAATCCTGAAGTCACTATCAAGTCAAACTATTCATCACTGCTACTGCGGCCCTCTAGCAGAGTTGTAACAAGTTGAAGGAGGTATTGAGGTAGTTTTGTTAAATGGACATTGGGAAACAGTATTCCCTACAGAGGGAGCGCCTGGCTTTAATTATCACACATTTCCACACATTAGCCCATCTGAGATACAGGCACTGGATTATACAAACAGCTGATTTAAATCTCCCTGTATGATTTATGGTGACTGATATTTCCTATGATTTATGATGGTGTAAAAGTGTGCTGGCTCGACAGGAAATGAAACATAATTGGGAAATTGACTTCACGGTATGCTTTCTTGTATGTTTTTTCCTCCTATCACAGAATGGGATTGTTTTAAGGAGAAACACAATGGCTTGGAAGCTAGGCTCTTGTTGGGTATAATGTTACTGCTCCTAGAGGAAAAACCTCATGTCTTCAGTTTTGCATTCATAGCTCCCACTTTTAAAGATCATATGCACATATGCCTTAAGAAACCCTTTTGAAAGACAGGTACTGTTTTCTAAATTAACAACAAGCTCAGTTTTCTTTTTGGATTATAACTGTTATGTCCTTCTAATGAAATTATAATATGGCACAGAAGTTAACTTTTCTTTCTTTAAGTTTATTAACTTAAAGAAACACTATGTCTCCCTTACATGTTATGACATCTATCCAACAAGTCTTGGAAATTAAATACATATAAGCATTTTCTCTTCCCTGTAGTTATTTTGAGTCACAAAAAGAGCTTGGTTAGAATCGGGGGAATGTCATGGTTTTGGTTGAAATAATTATGTAATAGGTTAGTTCAAGATTTTGGGAAGTACGCTTTCTTGCTGAGAATTAGATGAGCATATCAATATCACTTTCATGTCTGTATGTAAATATGAACCAACCACAATCATGCAGTTAGCTCATCTTAGCACAAAAACTGGAAGCTAGCCTGACTCAGTCCAAAGGTATTTCTTGGTTGGGAATTGGTTACTTAGCAAGAACCCAAGAAGTCACTTTTCCTGGCCAAGAAATAGTCCAGCATATAATCTCACCATAACACATGTATTTATTTGAACATTTATACACTTTTGATTTTGTAAAGATTTAACAAACAAAATATAATGCTATAATAATATATTAATACAAAGCTTTAGAGATGCTGGTAGATGGATTTTGTTAACTTTGGACAGAGCAAGGCTAGATGTTTCCTGTCTTGGTGCTAGGCTAAGCTAACCAGCTGTTGGCTGTAGTTCCATAGGTAGTGCACAGACATATGAGTGGTATTGAAGTTCTCATCTAACTCTCTGCAAGAAAGCAAATAAGTATAATTCCCAAAATGTGGACCTGTAACTTTAATGTTCGGAAGGTTAACATTGGGTTGATACAAGTTCATTTAATTTTAAGGTTAAAATTGGGGAATGATCATAAACACAGTAAGAACGAAGTAACTCGACCTCCTTCCTGCGCAGACTTTGGGGTTCTATAACATCACACTATTTCGCCCTTATGGCTGCTTGTTTTTTGGTCATTTGCTTAAACAACCGATGCTTTTGTTCTTCTTGGGAGGACAGTCTCCCTCCATCACCAGGTATCACAATGACAACAACAACTGATATCTGCCATAGAACAAGATAATCTGGCTAATTAGATCAGCAATCCAATAGAAACATCTCAAGATAATAAGCGTAATATATCACAAAGTTCAACAATAGTGTCTTTTGTTTCTTGGGAAATCTCAGCACCCAGTGAAGCAACAGCTGAATCCACAATGTCAATCAAACACGATAAAGTTGTACCTTGAAGACACAGTTTGGATGAATGGTTTTAGAGGGCAATGAATGTTGAACTTAAAGTACTTCTCTCCTCAAAATGGAAACGGACTCTCCAACTTATCCAATAATGTAGTTCTATTGGCCCGGTGCCACAGCTGTCTACGCCCGGCCTTTGGCCCACAGAGCCTATAATCAGATTACGTTGTAGTGAACTCTGCGGTTCTCCCAGAAATCTGTAGTAAAGCAGAAACATGGATTGTTTACGGGTTTTGGGTTTCCTTGTCGCTGTTTGTGGCCGGGAATTGTGGCAAAGTGTCAGGCCGAATCCAAGTGAACAGGATCAAGAACCCGGTTGAAGAGGGCTATTGTGTTTCCCCGCTCAGATGTAATCAGAAACATATGCCCTCCATCTTCAATGCTGAAAAGGCAGGCTTGTTTAACAGGGCTTAACTTCATTGAACACAACTTTAATGGTCGCCCCTATTACACGATTTAACAATGATGTTTCGGGAAGGCTTGCAAAAGCATTGCTGTGTGTGTGTGTGCGTGTGTGTGTGTGTGTGTGTCCCATGAGAGGACCATACACACCCGGAAGGCTTGTGTTCCCACCGAGAGCTCCAGACCTGAACAACCTCCAAGGTTAGTGTTCCACATTTCCATCACACACACCAATTTCCAACACCTCCTCCAATTTTATGGAGTGTTGCAGTTTGATAATCACATATTTTCTCCCACTTTATCTGCAATTAGATTATTTTTCAAGTTAGCAAGTAACTACGGGTGGAATTTGTAGTCATATTTTAACTGTACGACGATAATAATTTTATTTATATATAATATATATATATAGTTACAGTAGGATAAAATACACACATACAAATAAGTATAAATATATACCTACATCCATGCAAACATATGCATGATGCATAGACAAGTATTAAAGCACACGACCAAAATAAACAAATCTAAAGGTGACCAGATAGTTTTAAAAATGCTAACATAGAGAAATTAGTTTTCAGCAGCCGCTTAAAGCAAACCACAGATTCAGCTCTGATGGAATGGGGAAGGTTGTTCCAAAGTTTAGGAGCTACAACCGCAAGCTTGGTCACTTCTCAATATAAAATAGGAACGGGAACAGATAAAAGGCCTTGATCAGATGATCGGAGTAGCTCTGCTATTTAAGCAGGGGCCAGGTCATGCAAGGCCTTGTATATAATTAGTAGAGTATTTTGAAATCAGCTCTGTGTTTTACTGGAAGCCAATGAAGGGAGGCAAGATTAAAGTGTAATGATCAAAGGCCCCATTTAAACTTGTCATTTCAAGTGTCTTGTATCTGGATAAAATCACACTCAGCCACATATACTCAGTGGACACTTTATTGGGTACGCCTGTATAATCTAATTCAGTCCAATACAGATGCCATAACAACTTAATGAAGTTTATAATGTTGGTGACATTGTTGGCAATGTGTAAATTCAATTACATGTTATTGAAGTCATAGTTAAAGGTTGTATTATACTGGACTAAACTATTCTGAGAGGTATTTACATACATTAGGGGGACAAAATATTAGAAACACCTCTGAATATAATGCTGTCCAGTACACTACAATTAAGAACTAAAATCCCTGGCAAAAAAAAAAAACTGAACATAAAGGCATTATAAAAGTAGACTATGAATTATTTTTGTTAACAGTTGTATTGCATTAGACTGTAAAGGTGTACCTAATAAAGTGGCCCCTGAGTGTATTATGTGTCTGTTGGTGTTGACCTGCTGCTAAATCACTGATAGTGACAACAGGTTTGCATCATTAGGTGCTCTCAGCAGTGAGGGACTGTTAAACTGTGTGAGGAGGTTAGGAGATTAGATCCTGGTGGGCAGGTTGGTACCTTGCATGGCAGCCTCTGTCATCTGTGTATGAATGAAGTGGGTGAATGTTAACATGTAGTGTAAAGCGCTTTGACTGGTCGGAAGACTAGAAAAGCGCTATATAAGTGCAAGTCCATTTACCATGAAGGACACCTTGAACATTATGAATTTTAAATTAAAATTCTTACACTGTTTTGAACAATGTTTTGTTTAATTCCTTTTCATTAAATTAAACCCAGGAGATTAGGAGATGATTAGCAGTTTTATAATCTGACAATAACATTAATCCCATCATAAGTGTCCATCTACCCTGCAACTCTCTCGATCTTTCTTTCTGCCCCGCCGTGTTTTTCACCACATCGCCGTCCAAACCTCTTTCGCTGTTTGGTTTTTATTGCTATCAGATCTGGCTTGGCCGAGCTGACCGGTGTTTAACTTTTTAGTAAATGCGGTCGTGGTTTTCCTTGACAGATGTTAGGGAGGAATTTTATCATGTGGCCGCGCCAAAAGCTGCTTAAAGAAAAACAGAGCCGTTTTATCTGGCACGCAGTGTATGACACCTACATTCACAGCTGTGTATGTCTTTCCCAGCATGCATGTGGGTGTGTATCTGTGTGAGTATGTGTGTAAATGTTTTTTATTTGCATATTATCTGTGAACTTGTACATGCATTTCCTTTTCGTAAAAATGTGATTTTAAGTAAGATTTGTTTAGTGTGTTTATGTGTGTGTGTGTGTGTGTGTGTGTGTGTGTGTGTGTGCACTTGAACAGGGTGGATTTTTAAAGCACACAGACCAGGTTACAGTCTAAATGTACAGCTCAGAAGGGGGGTATTTTCCTTCAGAGTTCAACATCTCCGAGCCTTGGCAGAGGAGCAGCTGAGTACATTTTCGGTCCATTTTAACCTCCAACTTTTTATCATGAGTTAGTGCCGCGCTGCTGCTGCTCCTTCGTCCTCCTACTCCAGGAGTCACTCAAAAAAAAACACACACACAATTTCTGTTCTGCTGTGAAAACATAGCTCTCTTTTCAGCAAAAACCCCGGCCTGGAAAGCATTTGATTGAGGGGTACATGTTTCGTGTTAAGATACAGTAGGTCTATTCACTTTTATTCACTTGTTGAGTGTAAGAGCAGAAGCACGCCACAGTATGTTGTTACCTTTGAGGAAGAGACTTGTTTCCATGGCAGTGTCAACAGCTGCATCTTGATTCTTTTTCCTCGTGCTTCTGGTTTGAATTTCTCTTCCACCGCTGAGACAATGGATTTCTATGTCTCGTCTCTTTTTATCAGTTTCTGTCATTTAATCAAATTCGACTTTCCCTAAGTCGATGCAAACTGTTAACTAGTTAGTTTCACGCTAAACTCGTTACTTACTTGAGTTGCATCATTTCTTGTCACTGGCAACCTCTGGGTCTGAAAAGTTAAGCCAATGCAGAAGTGCCTTGAAGGGGAACTACACCTATATTCAAAATTCATACATGTTATTCCTATGGCCTATCAACAACTAATCCAAAAACTAGAGTGCTAAAACTCAAACTTGTGATGTCACTGTGCATACAGTGCGAAGCTGCTCCATAGACAATTAACTGGGAGAGATGTGCTAGATGACACTGAGAGCACCCAGTGGATTGTCCTGCGTATATGGGAACATTTTCCGTTTGACAACTGACAACACTACAATAGAATAAAGCTCATTGGGTATAAGAAAGAAAACATTCTGTGGGTCCATAAATTCAGCCTTGCATTTATTGACTATGGATCAGCTCCAGACTTTATACTTGATAACATCACAAGGTTGACACTTCTTTGGTTTGTGGCTTTGAGAGAGAGCAGCTCATGTTCACAAATATTGATTGAACTTTACTAGGTCATAGAAATAACTTATTGGAATTCTTAATTATACCCCCGAGACGACGTAGTCGGGGGTATATACCGCTACGCGTGTCCGTCCTTCCATCCGTTTGCGTGTCACACTTTTGTTTCCGGAGCAGAACTCAGAAACTATTTAACTTAGGAACTTAAAATTTGGTATTATGGTTTACAGTGTGTTCTAGTTGTGCCTTTTGGGGGTTAGAAGTCCAGGGTGCCCAAAATCTTTGCAATTTTGGCCAAAATATTAGATTTTTTCGACTTCAATTTAAAACTGTGATTTTTTTCGACTCAACTATTTCGCTTTCACACGTGAGCTAATAACAAGCTACATTGTGCTCAATAGACCAATTCCATTAGATCCAAAAGGGTAAAACCTTGGCCCTACTTTAGTAGGGGTCAAGCAGTGAGCGGGGGTATATATGAGCCATGCTCACTTTTGCCTTGTTTAGATAGTGGTGCCCTTTAAATGTGCATTCTGTCTAATGGCCAGCAGGGGACGTCTCCTCAGGTTGCAAAAAGAAGTCTGATTGTAGTGTTAATGTGGCCCAGGACACATTCGCGTACACACTATTAAAATAATGTGGCCATATGTGGCCCAGACACCCTCTGAATGTGGTCTGCAAGATACAATCTCAATGCGTCCTCAATGCGTCTTGAGTGCGTTCACACCTGTACTTAGAGCTGTCCACTTGTGATCCGATCACTGAAGACGCATGTTAATACCAGGTCTGAACAGGGCCTTAGTTTAGATACGTACGCTCATGTTGCGAGTGCAATTTGCAGGACTTTTATATATAATGTATTTTAAAATGTACTTTATTTCACTTACAGTGAACAAAGGATATCATGTTCCCTTTTCCACCACTGCTTTTTGTTTTATGAGCCAAAAACTAAACTTTAACCATAAATAGATTACCTCACTATCACTGGAGGATGGGATGACACTCTCTCTTTCACCTCTCTGTCTTCTTCACTCTCACCCTCTCATACATGCTTTCATGGCCACACACAGAGCCTGATAGTTACTGGAGATACACACACATGCACACACACACACACACACACACACACACACACAGTGGTGTACTTCTATCTTAGTGAGGACTCTCATTGGCATAATGCAATCCCAAGCCCCTTACCTTAACCATCACAACTAAATGTCTGACACCAACACTTACCCTTACCCTTACCTAAACCTAATTCTAACCTGAACCTTTAAAACAAGTCTGGACCTTCAAACAGGTCTTTTAAGGTTTGTGAGGACCGGCCAAAATGTCCTCACTTTCCAAAAATGTCCTCACTCTGAAGGTCTAAATCTCAAATTGGTTCCCACAAAGATAGATGTACAAGCACACACACACACACACACACACACACACACACACACACACACACACACACACACACACACACACACACACACACACACACACACACACACACAAACCCTCACTCTGTGAACCATTATCATTACCAGGTGTTGAAAAGAAGAGATATCACTGCTCATCAATCAGCGCAACTCCCCTTTTATGCACCTCCAGTTGCCAGAAGTCCCTCTTTAAAAAAAAAAAAAAAAGATGTAAAACATTTTGACCACCTGTGTACTTCGGCTCAATGCGGCCAAAACCAATTCTTCACTTTTCCAAAAATGTCAGGAAAAAGATGAATATTAGGATATGAGTTCTTGTCACAACATAGAGAAGGTAGTGTTCTAGGATCTGCCCTGCAAAGGCATTTCTTTCTTTTTTTTGGTGTCAAAGTTCATGATAAAGCTTCAGTTTTAAAGTCAAAACATGCATACAGTATCTGTAAGTGCTATTATATACTATATTTATACTGTATAAATAACTGTGTGAAAGTGATTATTTTGTCAGGGTAGCAGCTGAACGGGAACAGATTATTTATTATTTTCACCTCTGAACTTTGAGGTCCGTAGACACAAAACACATTCACACCATCAGCCACATTTCCAGCAGTTTATTCAAACTTTGGCACATCTGGCCAAATGAAAAACCTCCGCATCATATTTGCCTGAAATGTGAGTCCGCACTTGCGAGTGTCAGTTGACAGAAGGGAGAATGTAACCTGAAGCAAGTACAGGAAATGACCAAGTTAAGGTAACATTTTATGGGTAAGAGGAAACACATCATGACATCTGATACCCAGACGTTACTTATGAATGGGAAAAAAAATCTACTGCAACAAAATGAACAGAGAACAAACTAAACTTTGTCAGAAGCTTCCATGCAGGTTTTCAAAAGCCCCGTTTCAACTGCAGGAACTTTCCCCTGGAACTAAGAACCTTTTGAGGAACTCTTTGCAGTTTGACCGCGGGGACCAGAGTCTCAATTAAGTACTGAGGACATTTTCCGGGACCTTCTACCCCCCAAAAGGCCCTGATTCTGGGGTAGTACTTTTTGTACCAGAAATTTCGGGTGGAGTTTGCAGGGATAACCATCACTGATTGGTCAAACACACACACAGTGTCGCTGCTTCAACTGTACCACTTCATTCATAAAATAAGGAAGTACTCTAGTATTGATTTAGGACCATTTTAGAACGAGGGGAGAGCATTTCTCTTCGTTTGATAACATTGAAAGTAAAGTTAGGCTCTGCTGTCGGCCTCCTGACTCATTAAAAAAAAGACAGAGAGAAAAAGAGAGAGGGATCAAGCGAGCGATCTGAGAGGGCGAGCGGCAGAAGATAGAGAGACATAGCGCAGTGGTGCTGTGAATGAGAAAAAGAAAAGTTATTTTCGCTTTACCGCACCGTGGTGATGAAAGGAGAGCTGAGCCGGAAGGCAAAGCTCTCGATCTACCGGTCAATATTCGTTCCTACTCTCACCTATAGTCATGAGGGCTGGGTTATGACCGAAGGAACTAGATCGCGGGTACAAGCGGCCAAAATGGGTTTTCTCAGGAGGGTGGCTGGCGTCTCCCTTAGAGATAGGGTGAGAAGCTCAGTCATCCGTGAGGGACTCGGAGTAGAGCCGTTACTCAATTGCGTTGAA
>CAKALG010024279.1:7308-20937 GCA_916700815.1 Helicolenus hilgendorfi
CACACACACACACACACACACACACACACACACACACACACACACACACACACACACACACACACACACACACACACACACACACACACACTGGCACATGTTTAAGAAAGGACAAATTTTAGCGTACACAAGGTTGCCATATATCATATACTGTGTGTACATATTTGTGCGTTTTTGACAAGGTGGAGTACGTGTGTGTACATTCAAATTAGAAAACCGTTGATTAAAAAGCCCTGAAGCGAATCCCTGTTAATCTTGACTAATAACAAAACAATTAATCTGCTTTGCATAGAAAGCTTAAAGTGATGCTGGCACACATACACACACGCGGCAGCCTCATCCATCAACATCGTTTATACTGTACATACAAATGCCAGGTGAACGAACTAAGATGAGTGCATAGCGTACAGTAGGAGTTTTTTCACTGAAAACAGCTGCCTGCTGCAGCTGGAAATGAAGGTAATGAGAGTCCGAACCATAAATCCAAAACAATGAGCTGGAAGACGCTAAAACACTCCGTAGAGCTGAGTGGAGCTGCAGAGTCGAGTGATAATTCTCCGTGGGTTTGACACAGTACATCACTTGACCTCATTTAATATAGAAATATTGCTTTGTGCAGCTTTAAGGACGAGAACGTCCAAACATTTGCTTTGATTTAGTACTTCAATATTGGTTCACGCTGTCCATAAAAGATCCTGGGATTGTGTCCAATTCTTTATGCACGTTACCCCCCTTGCAAATTTATGCTGTTCTGTATGCTACATGCTGTACATACTTATATGGTGCTTGCTCCTAGTAGAGAAACATAAACTCACAAAAGAGGCGGCAGTTTGTTTTATCAAGATGCCTGTGATGTCATGCTATGGTGAAACATGCCAAACACAACATAGGGTGTAACCATAGAATAGAATAGAATAAAATAAAATAGGAGTGGAACAGACATTGAGCTGTGATCATTTGATCATTTGAAATCCTCCCTATTTTTGAGGTTGCAAGGTTGGCAAGTACAGTATGTACTGTACTCATTTCCTCTGGCTCTCTGTGCTTAGTAACTCGTTTTTAGTCGGTGCAAAACCTCACCTCAGTAAGTCCCCCACTTTCTGTAAGTCGGTTTAGTTTAGTTTATACGGAAGTTCAACAGTACACATACAAATGGCCGCTGCTCTGCCCATTCTGCTACGTTGATGGGAATGTCCATTCTACTCCTAATCTATTTCTATGGGTGTAATGCTTACAAATCACTTTGGCTGTTCTTTCCCCAGTCTTTTCTACAACATGACCAAATATACTGTATCACTATAGGAATGTACATCACTGAATCTCTGTTAGTAGCCTCAGTCAAACAGAATCCTTCTGTCACCCACATATTAACTGTAGCTGCATATGTTTACTGTGGGTCCCAATAAAACAAATTGTAAGGCAGCTATAGTCGCCAGTCATCCATATATTGTATGTAAATGGCTCATTCTGATGAATCTTATTCCCACAAAGGATAATGGCACTGATGCATAATGTGGTCATTAAGAAAAGCCTAGGGACCTGCAGAAACACACATCAGCACTATAAGACTCATGACGGACACGAGTGTATAAGGGTTAGGGTTAACCCCTGTGCGCTGCACAGCAGGCCGCTGACCTTCAGAGCAACACAACAGTCACCACATTGTCAACACAGTAGTGTGTACACTACTTTGAGTTGTGTTGTGTGTGTGCAAAGTCGCCCTTTAAGCTCCTTGTCATCGAGCTGTCCGGCTTCGTCACGCGTGCCGCAGGGAGGCTAGAAACACCATGCAATGCTCAGACCTGAGCAGTTCACACGGAAAGAGGACACATGTAAGAACATACAAGACAAAGCATAGTGCTGACCGACAAATCTTATTTTCATCATCATTGTGATATGAACATGTGCGATAAACACATCGCAACAGATTGCCTGAAATGCGATGACACCACACACGCTGCAAAGTCGGCAGAGATGACCAGAGAGGCCACGGTGGAGACAGTGAAGTGGACCAAGGGAAGTCGACTACAACTATGCTCGTTACTGTAAGTAAGTGCAATAAAATCTTTACAAGTGTAAAGCCAAGACTTTATCAATACACTTGTTCAACAAGCATAAACGTGATGTAACTGTTAAACATGTAAAAAAGCCATTGTTCAATCTGCTTTGTCCAGTTTCTCATCCACCGCCGCTATGTTTACACAAGTAGGCCTACAGCGCACTAGATCGCCTAATAGCAAATAGTTACAAACAAAAAAGTGTAATTTATTTGGTGAGTTGCCTCTTAGTGAAGGCTCTGAAAGACTTTAAGTTCCTTGTAGTAAGCAGTGTTCCCGTGTATGTGTCCGGGGAATTATTGTGAATGGTGGAACAGAAGGAGTGCAGTGGCGATGCGATGTTGTTGACAAGGTTGGATTAATATAGATGTTGCCGTGTTGATGCAGACTACGGAGCCTCCGTGTTGTTAATATATTAACAAAAGTATAGACACAACGTAACACAACGTGAGTACAAGTATAGACACAACGTAACCCTCTGCTACACAAGCTAAAACAAAAGCCGTCTGTATGCTGTCTAACTGTTTAGCTTAGTTTGCCAAGTATCTTAAAATTGTTGTAAGCCATTTTAAGACATGGGTTGAGGGGAAACCTGGGAGAGGGGTCGTCTGAGGTTGACACCCCTCGGTTACAAGCTAAAACAAAAGCTGTCTGTATGTTGTCTAACTGTTTAGCTTAGTTTGCCACGCATCTTAAAATTGTTATAAACTTGGCAGCTGGCAGAGACAAAGCAGCCCTTCCTCTCTCTACCAGTGGTACCTACAGCACTGAATCATATTAGCAGAGGGAGGAGGACAGAGGACAGGAGGAAGGACTGATACTGACTGATGTCTATGTTCTCCATTCTTTCTAAGCTTCACTCAGTATTTTGATGTTAGGAATATGATTTATTTTATTAACATTTTAGATTTTTTTTTTTTAGATTTTTTTGTTCTAGTGAGATATTGAGCTCATACAGTATAGTGATGCTATGCCGTTATAAACACTACTGTTGCTGCTATGGAAACAACATTTGGCCTAGTTATATTCAAAATAATTAAATTTATGGTTTTGAATATGCACACTTTATTTGTTTATTTATTGCAAGTCATATTGTCATCGCGGATTTTACTTATATCGTGCAGCTCTAATGCAAACTGGAGCAGCTGAAGGTTAAGGCTATTGCACCCTCTCAGTGCAAGCTGACTTCCTGTGGATGTGAATGACATCCTGGAGTAGATCACAGCAGGACAGAAACTCAGCGACAACCCTGAACATTATATTCACCAACAGGGAGGGCCACCTCTTCAAATCAAAGGTCTGCCGAGAAACAACACACACAGGTCAGTATACCTGATTTAGACATCTAAGCAATCCACAGCTCTCACAAGCTCTCGGTGTGAGGAAACACGACCAGATAGAGACACAGAAAAATGAATAAATGAATGAATGAATGAATGAATTTTGACAGAAACTGCTGTTCTTCAAATACGTTTCTTTTTCACTCTTTTTTGGCTCGAGGGATGGAGATGTGGGTCGATTGTTGTCCACCACTTTGGACAAGACTGAAATGTCAAACTATTAGATAGATTACACAGTTAATAACACATAACACACACTTAGGTAATCCCTTGACCTTTCCGCTAGTGCCACCATGAAGTTGACATTTTTAGGTTTTAGTGAAATATCCCAACAACTGTCAGATGGATTGCCATGAAATCTGTCTTGTTTTTTTGATATCCATGGTGTCCAGAGGACGAATCTTAACGACTTTGGTGATCCCCTGACATTTACATCTAGTGGGTCCAGCAGGTCAAATTTCCTATTTCCCTTGATATATCTCTACATCATTGATTTATTTAATCATGCAGGTCCATCAATCTTAAAGAGGACCTATAGTGCTTTTGTACTTTTCCACTTTCCTTTAGTGTTATATAGTCTTTTGTGCATGTAAAAGGTCTGCTTAGTTACAAAGCCCAAAGCCCACACCAAAGGGAGTTACACTCCCCCACAGAAACACTGCTCCTGAAACGCCTTGCTTGAAATCCTGCCCTTTCTTCTGTAACGCGGTGATGTCACCAAGTAACACATTTGCATAATACCTGCTTAAGGGCTAGTTTGGCACACCTTCAAACAAAGCTAGTTAGAGAGGAGCTGGAGCGTAGTCTGAAGAGTTTGCTTTGGTTGACCAATCACAACAGAGTGGGCCAGCTGACCAATCACAGCAGACTAGGCTGCCAGTATGAGAAAAGTGTTTTTTGAACATTAAAACATGTAAACCTATTCTAGTAGAAACCCAAAATACAAGTATGCACCCGAAAATAAGCATAATAGGGCCTCTTTACAAAGATGTCCCGCAACTCTTCTCCAGTAAACCACCAACGTTTTTGCCGCTGACGATGTTTCCACTTTCCTTATATACAACACATAGATCTGTAATATGATCAATATATCATCACGTACAGTATACAAAACACTGCAACCATCCTTTTCTTCAACAATATGATCTACAAAATAACAGGCCTTTAGTTGATACGAAAATAGCAAGAAAAATATCATACATAGAGATTATAACATTACAATCAACCTTGTCTGACCCTAACTATACCTTAACCACAATATATTTTCCATAATCACAATCTTTCCCTAACCTTAATACCGTTCCCATGCAAAGATAATGTAGACAGCAAGATCGTCCAATACCAACGTTGTTGTCTGGCGACGGCCTCAAAGATGAACTTGAAAAGCAAATTTCAAACCACTGCAAAAGAGACAATATATGCTGGGATGACATAAAGATGATATTCTATATAAGCATTCACAGCATCATCCAGAGCAGACACCAGAGTACAATGCTGATACTGCAGTAGCCGCAGCTATCGCCAGAAGGATAACCTTCATTTAGCCTTTTGTGTGAGAATTGAAAAGTCATACACAAAAGGCTACATGAGCGGAGCCTATTTCCCTCAAGGGTCTAACAGGTTACACAAATTGTAATTGTAATCTTTGACTGGGCTCTCGGGATCAACACATTCTTGAAATTGAACCTTGTGTGTGCAGGGCATTAACATGCTCTCGGTATCACACACTCCCTAAGGTGATACGAGGAAAAGGACGGTCGACAGAGGTCTGCCGACCCCTCTTTGAATCCTTCCCCTCCAACCCTCTCTCCCGGTCTCCTTCTGGTTGGCATCACTTCCTTTCTCCCCCTCGCTTTCTCTCTCTGCCTCTTTAATGTAATCATTCACCAGTGAACTCAGGAAACCCAGACACTTATTGGGTTGCAAGGACAAAGGAAGTGCATTTGCCCACTCACACTTACACAAACACACACAGACACAAACACACACACACGCACACGCAGGCAAGACATGCAATCTCTGCGTGCCCGACACCTGTTGCTGCTGCTGCTGGATGGGAGACTGATCTAATTTCCCCTTGATTAACTTTCAGCCGACATACTCAACCTCTCCGCTAAAAACAAAAGGAGGGAAACACTGAGTAATGTCCGTTATGCTTTTTCCTTTCACCCTTCCTCATCTTGTTTCAATCGTCTCCGTGGATTATTAGAGGCTATTACATTATAGCTGATTCACTGTTTGACCCCCTCTTCTTCAAGGAGGAGTTAAGAGTGACCAAGGTGTCTCTTCTTAGCCTCAGATATTCATTTGGCAGGGCTCAGGAGGCACTTTGCTAGATGAAGAGAGGGCTGCTCTCCAATCATTAAATAAATAATAAGTCGTAAGTGACTGAACTTGAACCCTCTGACACTCACAATAGACCCGTTTATGTCCTTTTTAGAAAGGTACAGTGGGCATTTAGGGGGACATAGCAGGTCAGCAGAACACACATAGAAGTGGTGTACATCATCTAAAAGCTGGGAACCTGAAGATTAATTTGAGATGCAGATCAGCACTGTTTGTCAAGTTGATCTAGTCACAAATCAGAAATAAAGATGGATGAATGAATTAATGATTTAAAATAAATTGTGATAGTGTATAAGGGTTAAGAACATGATGATAAAAGTATATGATGGTCATTCCCATGCTCTATTATGTCTCATAAGTTGTTGCAGCAATTTGTGGGTTTATACCATTTGTTACCACATTTTTTGATAAAAAATGATTAAAATAAATCCCTCCAAAATACCACATTAAGACATCATGACCTTGAGGAACACCATAGAAAAGGCCATGCTGTGATTTGGCATCAAAGACTTTTCACAGTTGGAGATTTCCGCAAGAATTGCATTTTTCGGTGATTGGATGGCGAGCACTTCTGTTCCTGGAAAATGCTCAGAAACCCCCTTACTGTCAATCTACATAGGCATGCCATACATCCTCTGAATGCTCCAGGTCTTTAGTTTGAGGCTGAAAAGTTTCATGAGACTGTAATTATCCTAGAGGTCACCACAGGTCATTTTATACAGTGAGGTCAAGTTTCAAAAAATGGTCTCACTAACATGAAATGACTGCTATGGGGACTAACATCATCACACATGAACACAATTGGGCTCATGGGATCTACAAGAGTCTCAATTTATGCAATTATAAGACTGTTTAGGGACCCCAGTATGAAGAAATATTCAAATACAACATCTTTAGAATAGGCGAAAATAACACATTTATACTGCATGCATAAAACTGCATGTTTTTCCCCCAAAACTGCATATGATTATCATAAGCTAGCATGACATGGGTTTTCTAGTTATATATGATATCTGTATCTTCTAGCTCTGAAACTGAAACTGCTACAGCCTCTGAAAGACAGTAAACTCGGTCGAGATCCTCAGAGGGTTAACCCAGGATTAACATTGGTCTCTTCTTGATTCACTACATGTTGTCTATGAAAAAGAGAAAAGACAAATTGGTGACAAACACAAGGCTTTCATCCAGGGGACCGCTGTTCGTGTCCCATGCGCCACGTTACAATCAGCTCTTGGTTCGTGTTCAGTGTTCTCAACGTTCAGTGTCATTGTCACTGTAAACACGTTGTAATTTAAAGCCCAACCCTGTAGTTCTTCCCTAAACCTAACTATAGTGGATTTGTTGCGTTGTATGGTTATGTTATGTTGTTACATTATTATTTCCCACATCAAACCTTAACAAGTAGTTTTGTTTCCTTACCAATTGTTTTAACTATGTGGCATTGCGTTTCTGTAAGCGTGATACAAGGCTGATATGAAACATATTTATGTAACATATTTGTGGTTCAGAAACATCGACATTCAACGTATGCATGGTTTAAAGACACGTCCAGTGTGTTGTTTTATAGTGTAATGCTCAGTACTTTTTGACCTCCCCAGCCTGTCTGTGGCACTCCATCCATCCATCCATCACTCCTACTGAAGATGTTAATCTTTAAAAACGGGTCACAACGCCATGTTGGAGATTTTTTCAGCCTTGGGTTTGGTGATCCAGTGAGTATTTACGCCAGCAGGACGGTGTATGTGGGACAGACTCTAAATAACTACAGTGTTCATGTAATGAAGGATGTCACTCACTGTAACAGTGACTATGTTTACATGCCCACTAATATTCCACTATTATTCCAAATGGAGCATTTTCTAATTAAGACATGTGGGATTTTCCGACATTATTCAGGTTTTAGAAGCATCCTTTGAACATGAATACATTTGGAATTTGCATCTCATTCGGGGTTTTTGTGGCAGTTTGCGACACACGGCCCCACGGCCTCTTGCGGCCAGCTCTGTGCATTGTACACAAGCCAACTAGCTGACAGTTTGCAGAGATGCATGGCCAAAAGAAAAGGATTAAATCCTGAATCCAAACTGGCAGAAAGGAAGATCCGTCTCTCGCTCAAATTTGACAGCTACAGTAGAAAACAGTGATATAAGGCACTGAATTTGATGGATTTACTGTTTATCAGACCACAGATGAGACAAGAATTGGCGAGCTATAGAGCATCCCACAGTCCCTCTGTCTAAAGTTACCTCAGTCCCCGCCTCTGGAGACCGGGAGGAACTGCAGCTTTGGAGACGGACCTTTAGTAAGCAGCTGCAGCAACTCTAATGGTACGTGTCCACAGGGGCGTTTTTATCGCCAGGGATCGCCTGGCTTTCCAGCATTGGACGCTTGACGGGATGCCACTAGACACAAGGCAGTCGTCTCCTGATTGGACAAACGCTTTCCCTTGTGGGCTGCTGCTCCCAGCTTTCAAACTTGGCTCGTTTGGAAACTGTCTTCTCTTATATCACAAAAATTGTTCACCGAAATGTGTCTCTGAAAACATTTTATATGAGAAAAAGCCATGCAGTTGATGGATTTGTATTTATTTTAGATCGACAGTTAGTTTAAAAGTTCCTCTGGAGTTTCCAGAGGCGGCGAGTCGTGTCGTAAGCCCCTGATTTGCATAAAGTATCCTGGACCTCAACTTTATGCAAATGAGGAGCGGGCGACGTGACGGTCCATTTCTCGAATCGCGCCGCCACGCTACCATAATTCATTGCTTACATAGACAATGAATGTGACGTGTGGAAAGGACAGAGCCTGTGGACACGTACCATAATTCAGCTAGTTCAAACCCCAGCACCGGGGGTCACAGCGGGATGTTGACAAGCGGCAGCGCTGGGTCTAACCTGTTTGAAACAAGCAACACAGAGTTTGCTGATCCGGCGGGGAGTCGGGTCGGTCCGGGATCAGATCACCAGCAATGTGCTGGCTGAATCTTGGCTGAATTGAAATTGAATTACATGAACTGAATTTGAAATGTGAGAACTTAATGTGCAAGTATAGAGGGTTGGATTTTCAGTGAGGATCAAATACAGTTTCACAGCAACTAAGTTCAGTTTCATAATATTAGATTCAGTCTCAAGTACGTTGGAATTCAGTTCCAAACTAATAAATTCTATTCAAATTATACGACTCAGATTCAGTGTTTCAATGCAATTATTCAAGTTGAGCAATTCAAAATTCAAATCCAAATGATTCAAATTCAGTTTCTAGTGACATATATTTCTGCCCATAGATGCAACCTGAGTTACAGTTTTCAGCAAATTTAATGAAATAATCCAACTGAACATTTCTAGTGGCACTGTGGGGATGGAAGAAATAGAATTTCAGATCCGTCTAAACAACCAACAGATAATGACTATCTCAAGAAGACCACCTGCAAACTCGGGCATGCATTCTGTATATTGCCTTCACACTTGTGTGCGGCAGACTACGGTGCAGTAGAAGTAGCCTTCTATGCCATGTTAAATACTAGTTAATCACACCCTTTTGGAGCAGGTCACACCTTGGTTTGACCTGCACCGGGAAGCTCACTCTTGCGTTCCTGCAGTAGAAGAGACTTCTTCACCTTAAATTGAATTCCAAAATCAAAATCCATGCCACGCATTGACCCCAGGCCATATTTAATGAGCTTTGTTAATAATCTGTGCTGTTGTAAGCCTGCCGTCTGTCTTGACACCCCTGAAAGCTAGCTTTTAATTAAAGGAAGCAGCTATTTATGATAAAATAAGGTCTGCATTCAATCTGCATGTTGGACCACAACAGGGAATTATGAGCTTAAAACAGATTTCCCCCACAGCTGATTTCCTTAAAAAGCTGCATATGGGTTTGTTTCATCAGTCCTAAAACTATTTGCAATTCAAATTGAGACTTAATCACTTCTTGGGAAGAATTTAAACACTGCCAGCGCCTTTAATGGCAGCTCCGCCACCATCGGTGTATGAATGAGAGGCAAATTGTAAAACGCTTTTTCTGGTAAGGTGCTATATAAAATGCAGTCCATACCTGTAGATTTACTGTAGATCTGCTTTACTGTCCTGTGTATTCAGAACTGTGCCACAATGCTGATAACCAACGTATTTTCTATCACACACACATCCTGCTTTTCCTTCTAAAAAGAGCCCCAAAGCTCTTTATTACCAAATGTTCTCCAAGACGTGCAGTCTAGCCAGACTTGAGAAAAACACTAAAACCCCAAATCCATCACGTCCTGTCGTTGGCTGCGACTCAAACATAAAGAAGCTGACTTAAAAGGAAACTTTTAAATAAACACCAGAATCAATTTCAATCAGCCTCAAACGTCAAGACTGATTTAGCTCTCAGACAGGATAAGATCTAGCACCTTTTCAGCCTCCCTCTATTTCGTCAGCATGTTCTGACATTCAAGATTCCTTCACTGTCATCAAAACAAAGTTTGGAGAACATAGACGGGTAAAAGAAACAAGAAACAACAAGAGCATCATATTGCAATACAATAAAATACCAACATAGAACAAAATGAGTTGGAGTGGTAAAGACGTTGAGTTTGTATCACTCACAGTCGATGAAATACTAAACTATAAAGTATGTCACTGATCTGACATGTGAGCATATCGAGGCATCTGAGGAAAAGAAAGGAAAAATGGCAGTGAGGTTGTGCAACTTGAGATTTTAGAGACGTGGTAGTACATAACACACAGTGACTCAGTACGCTCAGAAGCATTGCACTGCAATGAATGTGTAGCAGCAACATGAAAATAAACCAGTAGTGCACCTAAGTGATGACCCTGCGAATCCACCCACCGTGCACATAGAGTCCAGTAGAAGACGGAGCCTGTGTGAGTAAGAACGAATGTTACGATATTGTAACACTAGCCCTATAAGCAAAGGCGGAGCCCTCTACCACGAAGGTGGCGTGGGATGTCAGGCAGCAATGGACGCCGCCTTATATACTGTGGTGACGCACGTATTTGGTAGGCACGTCCTGATTGGCCGGCTACCTTTATGCAAATTCCAGTGGGTGAATGCGTGCATGTGATTGGAGGAGAGTAATACCCATGGAGTCCAGTAGAGGGCTCCTCATTTTTTGTGCATTTTTTTCCTACAAATGTCCAGCGTCAATTTCCGCTCCAGTTTTTTCAAAATAAACTTCCATCTTCACAGGAAACAACTTCGGTAGGTTTGAGCAACAAAACCACTTAGTTAGGTTTCGAAAAAGATCGACTTGGTTAGGTTTAGGCAAAAAAGACTTGTTTAAAAAAAATGAGTTAAGTTTAGGAAAGATCATAGTTAAGTTACACCACACCGAAAGTAGCGTAACTTAAGCATGGAAGTTACGTGACAAATAAATCAACTCTGACTTCTAGTTTCACACGGGACACCAACACCTGTCTCCTGGGCGAAAGTCCGGTGTTGTTTGACCCACCCATCCACCCCGGCCTCCTTGCTTGGCAGTGTTCGCCGTTCTTTATACTTCCTCGTTCATGATTACATGGATTACATAAGAATTGATTTTGTGGGATAAACATGAATTACAGTGCTTTTACTTTTCGTAGGTATAGCTACGAACGGTGTGTGAGAACAGCCTGATACTGCATGAGCTACAACTGGAAAAAGGACCATGTAAACTCCAGCATGATGTGCTCGACCCTCCACCAGTCCAGTGCTACATACTTTTGTTCCCAGTGAACACAGATAATGACCAGTGAACACAGATAGGTGCCACCAAAGCCATTATCACCACTACATGTACAATTTTCTATAATCAGACAGAAAATGATAAGTGATACTTTGGCGCAAAAAATTGTACCCTGCGACTCAACAAAATAATACAAATATGTGAAATTTGATGTTTCTGGAGACCTACTATCTCTACAGACTGGCAATTACTTGCCATCTGGATAACCACATTCCTCCGAGTCTCCTCTGAGGTCCAACTGTGCAGCATGAAAGGCTGGTCTGAAAAAATTAAATGGACATCACTCAAGCTTGCTCCCACTAATGAAAGGTTCCTCTTGTTAGGAGGAAGAATGGCACCTATACCTACTAGGCAGCTGAGACAAGGCTCAGCAGTGACAGCTTGGACTGTACTTAAACATCCAACACACACACACACACACACACAAGCAAGAGCACACACACATTGATGCGCAGAGACTTTGTTACAGCCCATTACCCAGCCTTCGGTACTGTGAGGGGAGGAGACTGGCAGGTATTGATCCATAACAGCAAGTCCAGGCACACGGAGAGAGGAGAGAGCCAAGGGAGAGGGAGCATACACCTCATGCTGTCACTTTCTCTTTGCTCTCTGTCCTTCATCATCTCACACACACAATCTCTACCTCTCTAATAAAGTGCTTTTCATTAAAAGCATCATTTTTAGAAAAAAAGCCTCTGCACTCCCAAATGCGTGACAGGTGTGTCGGAGGGAAGTAATATCTATTAACAGAATGTTTAAGTGGACAGTGTGCGGGAGTTTTTCTCGTTGATTAAAAGCATAATTGCAATACTTCTTAAAATACTGGTAACTCTTTTCTCAAACTGTGGTCATTTTAGTCATTTTCACATTCATCTGAGGCGATTTGTTTTTGGATGGCTATAGAAGCCATTAAATTTAGTTGCACTCTATGCAAATGGGGAGGTTAATGATGTGCGTTTGACTCATTTTAGTAGCAACAGTGCAGCAGTAACTGGGAATGATCTGCCTTGGTCAGTGGTAATGGCATCCTACTACCATGCCTAACAAGTCATAAGGTCTTTGCACAAGTCAGTTTTTTACGTATGCCTTTTTAAAAATCTGTAATCCGATAAAAAAACGTTACGCACAGAAACCTTGCACACTGAGTCCGATGTGATGTGTCATCCTATTCGTTGCGAAATTTCCCAGTACAAAACAAAACTTAATTAATTACGTAGGGCAATGGGTATTTATTTCTGCACAAACTGCAACTTCCACTGTACATTCAATTGATATTCTCAGAGCCAAACCAACTAACTAACAACTAACCCACACACACATTCGCCGCCGCCACTCTCTCTCTCTTGCTTCACCACTTACTTCCCATGTACACTCACACTATACGCGCCGACTCTGCTATTCTCCAAATGACCTAGGCTAGTCTCACCATTCGCATTTTCACATCGGCCACCGTGGTTCTCCCACATGCTTGGTCAGGATCGCGGTTTCGCCATGCCTCCAGTCTTTATGCTAAGCTACGTTAATACAAAAGCAGAGTACAAATATGAGAGTGGTATCGTTCTCATCTAACTCTTTGCAAGAATGCAAATGAGGGTAAGTCACAAAAATGAATAAAATATCATTCCCGTAAAAGGTTTAAGGTGTTAGATCTGGTTAGAACAGAAATGAACTAACATTAACAACAGAAAGTGAAGAGGTTACAGTGTTGACATCACGTGTAGTCTGCCCCCAGTCCAGCAAAAGAGGACAAAGAGAGCAGCCCCAAGGGCATAAGGGATAAAATGAAATCATAAGTGGTTTTCTTGTCTATGCTACTTTGGATTTAATCCAATAAACAAACTATTAAAACATACACAGACCATACAGTCCAGTAAACAGTAAAAACAAAGATGGCTAACGTAAACTATAGGCCGACGCCACACGTGAAGATTATAAGATAGTGGTGTTATGTAGGCTGGCTGCCAGAGATTTAGTAGTTGTCATTGACCCAGTAGTAGAGGTGAAATGCTGACCCCTATTAGTTTGGAGCATGTGGCCAGATATTACACATTGCACCTTTAAGGCACAGTCACATCAACCTTGTGTTCAATGTAATTGCTCTGCACTAAACCCTGAAAAAGGATGTAATGTCACGGTTGAGATGTGTGGAAACTGTAAACGGTGT